>KQ435746.1:1298182-1310421 GCA_001276565.1 Melipona quadrifasciata
CATTTCAGATTTCGTATAATCTCGATATTTGTATCTTTTAACAGTCAGAAAATTATTTCAAAAGCAAAATATATATATATATATATTTCTTAGTTTCATTAGTTTTATTTTCATTAGCCGGTTTACTGGTTATTTGGAACACGCGTATTTTTATAATAGCGACCGTTCAAGCACTTCCGCGTATTAATAGTATTAAACGTACCATCTATGGAAGTTTTTTTTTGTTGCCAGTGAAAATTATAATAATTACAACTGTAATATATATGACAGCGTAACGCTAAACGTTCTAACAGATACGTAGAATGTGCAAGACACACTTTGTGAAAAACTACGCAGATAATTGCACGTTCGTACATAATAGCGTTCGATGGAACAGTTATGTAGGAACTCGGCATAGAAGGTCTTTCAAGTACGAGATAATAAAGGAGTTCCATAAAGTGTACGTTTTATAGCGTTATAATCTATACCCAGAAACGTGTTCGCGATAAGGTAACATACTACGAGTCGCTGTCGCGACGAAATTGCTGCAAAGAGAAAGAGAGAGAGTTCCTCGAAATGTAAACGACCGGAAATCTGCTTCGATCAAACTGCTCATGATTTAGTAATTAGCAGAGCATTCTGCGCAAGTGATAGCCGATAACAAGACAATTAACTTCAAAATATTTTCGAAAATTTGCGCGTTGAGGGGGAGCAAATGTTTCGTTGCTCGTGAAAATTAGAGAAGGAAAAGTGTGGAAAACAAAAGCAATCGAGCTTGAATATTTGGATCTCGAACTATCAAAAGTTGGAAGAGTAATGTAGTTTGTATTAATTGAATCACTGTGAAGAATTTGTAATTCATGTTTCCTTGTTATCTATCTAACTTTTGTCCTTTTCACTTTGTATAACTAACACCTTGCAGTATATATTTCAGTTCCACTGTTTAATCAAACTTGACGTGGGAAACAAAATAATACATATTATCTTAAAATCAATGGACTGATATAAAAGGGTTAGATTGATTTTGCATGTTAATTTATGACGAAAAGACAAAAATATTGAATTTTTAATATTTTTGCTGTCTGTAAAACTGTATTAGAAATAAACATTTTACCTTTATCTATTATTCTTTTAGTCGCGTATAACACAGAAGAAGAACGATCATCACGTTTCTTTTCGAATTTCTTTCTGCTTGTAACAATAGACAGTACAACGGTGGTTGCACTTGGGCGCGCGCGGCGGCGCGTAACCGCGCGAGAAGCGGTCAAGACCGTTCCGAGTGAAAGTGAAAATCCGTGGAAAAGAAGAAGAAAAGAAAAAAACTGCGACTTGTACCCCAATACGATTCGTCTCGCTGAAAGAAGCAACTGTTCTGACTGGGAAACGAAGACGACCTCTTTGCCATAAAATTTTATCGATATCCAAACATTTGAATCGATACAAAACAAATTACAGGCCAACGCCACTCCTACTCGAGGTCTACCCCACGCCCCCTCACGAATCACGTGACCCAAATCAACCAATCGCTAATTTTCGTTGCATTAGCGTTGCACCTGAAGAGGCTTTTCTGGGTCACTCCTCCTAAAATCACTTTCAGTGACAAAAAGAAAGTTTAATATTTATTCGATGGTTTAATAAAATTTAATATCCGAAACATGACATCATTTTAAACCATTTTAAACGATGGTTAAATTGGCCACGTTGGAACGTTTATGTCGAGTATACTAAATTTGTTTGTTTTATACTCGTACAGAAAAGAAATTCGCTTTTGCTATTTATTGTAAAATTTAGGTGAAAAAATTATATATTTGTAATTCAGAATATTTCAAGGAAACAAAACAAAAAAGGAAAATATATAAATTAAATGAAATTAAAAAATTTTTCAAGGAAACACAAAAAAAAATTTACCATTTTGTTATAATTTAACTCAATCTCTTACAGCGCGTTTCCGTCGAGCACACTCGTCATCGCCTAGAAATAATCAAGCACGCCAGTGCACAAAGTTCTCAAAACAAAACAAAATGCTGAAGGCTGCTTTAAACAAAGACACCTTCGAGCAACTTCGCCAAGGGAATAGTTCACCCGCGATTCACGAAGAGTTGGACCGAAGGGCGGCGCTATCTGTTTACAGGAAGACGATATTCCATTAAGCGGGGGCCAAGTAGTGTCACGTCGGCGAGAGCATCTCCGGGGGATTAACCCTTTGCCGGTCCCTGCATAATCCACGAGCCCTTGGAGACGCAGGAAATTAGAGACTTTCTCTCTCTTTCTCTCTCTCGTTCCCTTTCTCACTCTCTCTCAATTGGATCCGACGCACATGAGCTCAGCTCGCGGATGATTTAGAACGGAATCCAGTAATGAGCACCGCGATGAATTAAGTTCCTCCACGCGTGTGAACGTTGCCATTCCCTCGGATTTGTTCTAGTTTTTGAGGCGTCCGGGGGGATCTTTTGCAGTGATCGACGCTGCTTTCTCTTGCGACTTTATGATTCTTTGTTTCAATCTATTAATATTTTCCAATAAACAAATATAACGACGTCTTTTTCAAAATCTGCGCATTAGTTCAATAACTAATAAATAAACTCGTTTTCAGATATATATATAGATTGCCATATTTGATGTCTCAAAAGAGTATAATGACCATGATGACTCAAAAAGAGTATAAAACGTCTTGCCAAGAAGTAAATTAATTAACAAACATTAATTTGTAATAATTAAGTTTTGCACAGTTGAAGTTCCAACGCTGCAAGTTTGTTTAACACATCGACCGAAAAGCCTCGAGAACCGAGTCAAAATTTTAAACTCTTCATAAAAGCATTTAATTTCTTCATTAAGCAAGTAATTTTAAACTCTCATAAAAAGTATATGGACAACACGATCTAACAACAGTTACATTTTGCACTCTCTCTCGTTCTGCAATTGTTCAAAAACCGGCAATTGATACTTCTGTACGTGTAAGACGCTTCAACGTTAACTCGTTCAGTGAAAAATCAAAAGAATGAGAGTGAAATCTGGTTGAGGTCAAGTCGTTCTTACGTGACGAACAAATTTCCAAGTTTCTGGGATTCTTCAATTTTCTCTCTTCGACCCTGACGATGCCCCGATCGCGATATCCCTCGCCAAGGTTCAATAATACACTCGTCTGGTGATTCTTCCACTATCGCGTGATCGTCCTCGAGTGCGAGAGAGGCATCGAGAAGCAAGAGGACCGAAGTTGTTATGACAGTCAGCGGCAGGCCATCCATCAGCGAGATTCGGTCTCCACGGGCCGACCGCTGGACCGACTTATCCAATATTTAAGGTTTTGTCCCTGGCGGCCCGGCTGATATATCACTCGCATTAATATATATTTGCGGGGGGAGATAACTCTGTCAGAGTGGCGAAGGAGGAGGGAGGGGGAGGTCGCGCAAATGCCGGCCAAGATTCGCTGTTCCTCCACGAATAATGGATACGAGCATTATTTATTGCGCTCCGTTCGGACGAACGAAACGATTTACTCGATTTTCCCAGCCCTTTGTGCCCTTTTGATACTAAAATTAGAAGGAAAGTTAAAGAAGAATTAGTCCACTGTGTTTCGTACATCGAAAGCAACGTACTTGGAAACTGATCGCAAACTTTGCGATCGATACGCAAAGAACGAATGTAATCCGTGTAATTAAAATTGATGATTGATTGTAATCTTTTGACATAGCAAATATTTTTTCAAAGTAGAGTTAAATTAAATTTTTCAACACTAATAACTTCTTTAATTTTGTTGCACCTAGTTTCGCATATTTTGCAGATCTCATTCAGTCAGTGATAATCAGAGTAAATTTCATTCCGCTGTTTCTCAATCCGACATTGACAGAGTACGTTCCATTTTAAAAATAAAATTGTACGAACAGCTATACTGATCCAACAAATTTTTGTCTTTCGAGTTCACATAGGGAAGCTGAGGATTCCAATCG
The DNA here is from genome assembly GCA_001276565.1 of Melipona quadrifasciata. NCBI lineage: Eukaryota > Metazoa > Arthropoda > Insecta > Hymenoptera > Apidae > Melipona > Melipona quadrifasciata. The sequence continues at coordinate 1,302,109 of KQ435746.1, forward strand.
TGTTGAAATGTAACAATTTCAACGGAAAATGATAAATATATTTTTCAATTGTCCTCAACACTGTCTGTCCGATGCAAATGCCGTATCTTACCAAGTGCAACGAAACTGAGTCAACGAATATTTCTATATTATATTTTATAGGCAAACAAAATGCATTTGTAATGTTCGAGTCAGCGTTAATTGAAGAACGTTTATAAAAAAATAGTTTCAAAATTCACGTGCTCGTGGGAATACTGTGTGTAATTTAAATGAATTTTGCAAGTAATTATCAAATATAAATTTTTACAAAATGGCACTTGGAGTGTCCTTCGATTTGAATGATGATTGAAATTCTTCAATTATGCACCGTGTGTTGTTAATAACAATGTAGAATAATTTACGCGAAATTTATAGCTTTACATCCTTCATGGTACTGTCAAATATAATCGTCTAATATTTGCTCTGCAATGTGTCTCGGCAAAGCGATACGGGTGCACGTACCATCTCGAGCAAGAAGCGCCTTCGATAAATCACCAAAACTGCTCTCAACGTTTTTATCTTCGTCTCGATAAGATGCTGGCGATCGATAACGAAGAAACATCGGCGAGTTAACACTCACTTGGTACAGCTTCGTTTGTACCGGCCCGCGACACGGCCAATTTGGCCCATAATCAAGACAGCTGTGGCCCGTGTTCAGATCAATTAGTATGTAAATAAGTGGCGACCGATCGTTGAAATTACTCGTTCGCGCGTTTGCTTTCCAGTCAATTTTCTGCGATCTCTTTCGTTAATGGATTATGCAGAATATTTCACGAACGCAGGCCCCCGACGTAGGCTAAGGATAAATTCATTACCTCGAACATAATGAGCTAACATCTCGTTAACTTTTCATTTTATGCGTTCCTGTTCCCATTGAAATTATCCTCAATTTGTTTTGCCATTATCGGCCGTGTCAATTAAGACGAAGATCGCCCTGGATCATGCGAGATGTGTAATTTAATCTATAAACGTGAATTCATACAGTACAGGGCGTACGAAAGTACAGAGCGTACGAAATGTAACACATACACCCACAGTTTACGAACTTCGCACCTGGTATGTAAACGACTTGTTGGAAAGAATTGATCATTCAGTGTGTTGCGACCTTCGATTATGTTTCTTAGCTTCGTTAAACGCGAGACACGGCGATGTAAAATTATAGATGCTTTCGTAGAACATCCTCTTTGATCAAGAAAAACTGAATCAACAGATTATGACTATGTTGGACGTTGTCCCTGAAGGGTTAATTCCTTAACGATCGTCCTGCTGATCGACTTTCAGCTATTTGCTTATTTTTATTAACCATTTTACATATTATTATTTACCATTTACCATATTTTCATATTCACAACTAGATCATGAAACTAAAAATTCCAGAAATTTGCAAAATTTATATAACATTTGAAGTAATGCACACATTGCATGACACTTGATAGACGAAACAAATTTCCACCTAGATTCCGTTTCTTCAGTCACGTTCGTAAAAAATATAAAATTAAACAAATAAACAAAATAATTAAATAATTAATTCCTTAAAGATCATCCCCGTACAAGCACTGCTGATCGACTTTCAGCTCTTTGCTTATTTTTATTAACCATTGAATTAAAAATATATTTTCATATTCACAACTAGATCATGAAACTAAAAATTCCAGAAATTGTGCAAAGTGTATACAACATTTGAAGTAATGCACACATTATATGACACTTGATAGACGGAACAAATTTCCACCTAGATTCCGTTTCTTCAGTCACGTTCGTAAAAACATAAAATTAAACAAACAAACAAAATAATTATTCGTTGTAAGAAAATAATCTTCATTATATCCCATCTTTAGCCTCTTTACTTCTGCAAAAAAAAAGCGTCGACTTGTTACGACATCTTTAAAATATTTCAATAACCATTCAATGGTCAAACATCACATTCAATTGCTGTCACGTATCCCAGTGACTAAATTATGAAGAATTGCCGTCGATAGTAATAAACGATGAACATGGTCGTTCAATGAAAGGAGCTTTCCGATGGTCGAAAAATCGTAAGCGATCTGTTACACGGGTACGCGAATGCCGTCGAAAATATCTGACGACGAGAATGGTAAATAGGGCCGTTTGAACCATCGACGACCGGGGGTGAATTAAAGCCGAAATCGCGCAATTATCAGGCTATCAGCTAACGACCAATTTTCACGGTGGTTCACGGCGTGGTGTCGAGTTGCACGTGGAGAGAAAAACGGCGCCGGAATGACTTTAAAAGGGGCCCTCGTTCCGCGAAATCGGAGATCCGGAGTAATGAAATTTGCCACGATCACTCGCGGAAACGACCAACGACGCGATCTTTTCGAATTGTCTCGCGGCCATCGCGGAGCGGCAATTAGCCGTTTTTGCGAATTCCGGAAGTCGCGTGTAATTTCGGGGTATCGTGCAATTACCGCTCGTCCCCAGTGATACGCGAGGCTGGGAGTTTCGTGGTTGACAAGAGAGAAAATGATCGCGGTAGGTACAATTAGCCTGTCCCGGGGAAACGATCGGATGCAAATCGATCACGCTCAAGTTCATCGAACCGGTCGTCGAGATGGAACGATTAAATTAATGCACTCGCGAAGGAATGGAAATTACGAGCGTGTAATTGAAATTTTTGTCGAAGGTAACGAGCGAGTTATGAATTTTGGAAAATAACGATCGAGCTGGTTCGCTTTTTCTCTTTTGAGAGAGAGATTGTACAACGTGCGTAATGTACATCTCGTGTATGTTTATTACAATGTGTTTTTATTGATACAGTGGCCATTTTCGATGAAATTACGCGGAAACACGTTGCTGTTCGCAATTCCTCGGGATTAAGCTTTTGGGAATCGATCGGAACGTTTCTGGAGCGAGTGAGCACACTCGAATTTGTCGCCAGCTACCGGAATAACTCCGAGGAAACGGACAATTTCGCGAGCAAATGATCCAACGACGCTCGTAAGATTTCTCTGGCGACTCGTAAAGCGGTGACTTGGTAGGTATGACGCTCGAAGTAGTTTATTTTCATTTTATCACTGAAAGTGATTTTAGGAGGGTTAACCCAGAAAATCGGGTCTCTTCAGGTGCAACGCTGATGCAACGAAAATTAGCGATTGGTTGATTTGGGTCACGTGATTCATGAAGGGGCGTGGCGTTGTCTGGTACTGAGCGATTGCGCCTGTAATTTGTTTTGCATCGATTCAAATGTTTGCATATCGATAAAATTTTATGGCAAAAAAATCGTATTCATTACAAGTCGTGCAGTTTTTTTTCGTAGTGTCTTTGCTCTCTTTTGTTCGACTTTTTCGTTTCCGGATCTTTTTTCTTTAAAGGCGAAGAATAATTTTTTTTACATCTGACTTGATTCACACTTTGACATTCCCGCTCAGTTTAATATTCAGTATTTATCATAGGTTGAATTTTTCAATAAATTTAATCACATTTTGTAATACAATAGTTAACATAACGAGAAAAAATTAAAAATTTTATTTGATCCTAAATGATCGACGATATTTTTCCACTTATGGTAGAATTAAATTTTCTTAAGAATTCTGCATAGCTTTTATATCTAATATTCGTTTTTATTTATATTATAATATCATTATAATATTAATTTATATTATTTATATTATTTATATTACAATTATTATAACATTATTTCTTTTTAATCACTTTTTGATTCACTTGCAATTATATTGCAATAATTTAAGCATCCAAATAAATACTTACATATATACTTTAATAGATATTTATTTTTATATGGTAACAGATTCTTCGTTGTGCAAAACATTATTTAATTATATCAGCCTTGAAACATAATAGTTATTTTGAGATTTTTGCTATAAAAATTGCTATTAAAGAGACACTTTGCTTTGCGATTTGTTTTGTCAAATTGGTATCATCGATGAAAAATAGACGATTCTACGAATCTTATTTCAATTGTACACATTTTAATTATTTATTTATAGTTGCATTTGGTATTGGATAGTCGTCCATGGACCACACGCGTCTCGAACGACTCTCAACGATCCACGCTTCATGGAAACATTTCATCGTCGCCGAGCCACCCCGAACCTGCATCCTCTCGAACGAGTAACTTAATTATCGTTCGCAGTAACGACGGGGCGCGCCGGTCAGCGCTGCAAACGCCGATCTTGATTTGAACAGCTTTCGCGCGACCCTGTTTCTTTCGAGTCGCGTGAAATTGATTCGTCGAGCAAGGATTCAATGCGCGAAAAGGTTGAGAAAGTAAGAGAACTTCTTTCGTTGCGCTTTCGTGGACGACTTTGAATAGAATCGAAACGTTTGATGTGACGCGTCGATTCTTTAATTTCTTGGTCTTCGAAACAGAGTGTTCTCAATTCTTGTGGTTTCAAGACGCCCAATTTTATCTACTAGAAGATTTTTCGACACCCGCACAAAACAAAACGCGATTTTTAATCTGAAAATTATTACTTTGAAAGCATAGGTCCTGTTATCAACGATTTGTAAATGTTCATAAAAATAAAATAAATCACGCGTGTGCAAAAGAATGCTCTCTTCAATTTGAGAGAGAAGAAAGTTGAAGAAAGATTGAAATATTTGTAATGACTTTTTGTGTGCTTCAAAGACACTTTATTCGTGAAATTATAAATATTATAATGCTTCCATTGTAGATTCAAATCGTGGATTTATGCAAAAATCGTACAAAACTTTTTTTATTTACAGTGTAAATGTACACAACATGTGGTATCATTTTAGATATACGCAGATTTGACAGATTTGACAGATTTTTCACTTACAGTGTTCTTTTAACTCTTTGCTTTATGACGTTAGTTAATAGTTTTTAGTATTGTTTAGAGAATGAAATTGGGTAGAAAATTTTATATAATTACCAATTTTAACTGACAAGCGATAGGACGAAATTTTATAGTTATTTGGAAGTAACGAGAATAAGAGCAATACACTATATACGAACAAAAATAAATAGTATCTGCATCTGTACATTTTAGATGCGTTAAGAAATCATATAGTGGACTATACAACAAATTCATCTGATTTCAGCTCGCTAGTGGTATTTTTATTACAAAAATATCCAATTAATTCGTAAACGAAATTAGGCATGGGGCCTAAAACCCGAACCCCTCACCTTAATCATCTTTCCATCAATTTTGTAACCTTTCGACCTCACTAATCTTGTAACGTTTCATTTAATTTTGACTAAATTTACTTCCATTTGAATTAATTTTGCGTTGTCCGCAAGATCAAATTCTTCCTCGTTGCGACCAAATACCGAATCAATCTATTTATCCACAGATCCAGAAACCTCGAAAACCGCGTACTCTTTTCGAAACTGCCGCGAGTGCCACGCGGTGGAAACTTCGAGGCACTTCCCAGTTCCGCGCGATACAAGCTTCCTAATTAACCGAGGAACAGCCCTCCGTAACCAACGGCCGAGAGAAAAGCCGGGCGAAAAATTGGCAAAGTTTCCCCGCGTCTCTTATCCTTTATTAGCGCATTATCCAAAACGCGCTCGACCGCCGCGGAGACGAAGAGGGCACGAGAGACTGCGAGGAAACGACAGGAATTACAATTATCTGGGCGTTGAAAAGCAACAAGAGAGAGAGAGAGAGAGAGGTTCCTGCTCGACGTAATTCCATCGGGGAACAATTTCCACTTTGATCCTTCTCATCAAGGTTGCGAGACCGGGACACGGAGAGGGCGGAGAGAAATGAAAGGAGCCACCGGGAGAAATTCTTCTCGCGACGCGGCCTCCAACTCGTTAAGCGTCGTCGGCGGGTTAAAGAATGGGGTTGGGGGAGGAGAGCTCGAAAAGCACCGGACGTAACGGTAACGCGGCGCATACAAACGGCCGCTAATGGCGCGGATGGCTTTTGCTGTTTTTAATTAACCCTTTCTTTCAAGGAAGACGGCCGCCAGATGGAAAGGGGCGAAAGGGCCTTTCCCCGCTACGGTGTGGCGATATACATCCCGTGGGTGATGTAAATACGCGCGGAATCGCACCTTGGAGACAGCCCCCTCCTACGCCGCGATCGAGCCTTCGTCTAATTAGCTCGACTGATTACCGGCACACCCACGGGGATCGACCGGAAACCGATCTCTCCTACGCGAAAATTTATCTAATTTACTCTCCACCTGACGCGAATGGTTCCTTTTTTCGGCGCTTTTTTCAACTAAAATCATTCGTAAATAAGCTGATTAATAAATTGTACTAATAAATTGGATGATTGAATTAACAAATGGATTATTACGCATTTGCGCGATATTTAGCGCGACAGCGTTGTGACTCGTTCGTTTGACTTGTGACTCTATTGTATAATATTTATGCATGTTAGTTGTTTGTGACGATTATTAGTACTCAGACTTTTAAGGGGCTTGGAGGGAGTAGTTGTGATTGATTAAGAATTTTTTCTTTTTCTCCTCATGAGCAAACGAAATTTCGATTATGGAATATTAAACACGCAAAAATGTACGGCATGCACGCAATATGCGAAAATACGTAAAACGTCCAAAGCAGAACGCTATCTATTTGAGTTTTGTCTCTTTATAAAAAAATATAAATCTGCAGTCAATATCAAATTTATTATAGTAATCTCTATCATACGACAGAATATTTTTTCAATATCTAAGACTTAAATGTATCAGACACATTGAAATAAAAAGAATAGGAAAGCTTCACAACACAAAAGCTTTTATTATTTATTTAAATTTTACGAAAAATCATTTAAACTTCTAAAAACACTATAAAATTATAAATTTGTTATTTCGGTCACTTTCGTAGTTCTACCATTAACTATGAAAACCAAATATAAATTTTTCCCTTGAACTTGTATTTCCGTACTGTCCTCTATTCTTTCGCAAACTTCCAGCAATACTATTCGTTTCAACAGTGATGAAAATTAATAAAATTATAAGCTTTATAACTTGTTTTGCATTCTCTTTCGTACGATTATTTGCACAGATCTCACAAAAGAATGTCGGATTGACTGGCGTAATGCGAACGTGACAGCGATACGCTTGGAATGGAATTATTATGAGCAATGTACCGTAACGATCGTCCTTATCGGGGTTGATAAGTTTATTTTAACTCCGTGGTAATTAATTCTTTCGATACTCGACGAGGAAAATTTTATCTGTCAGCCGCGCTGGACACCATTTTTGTCATGGCAGACGTCACGCGCAAAGATTCCTTGTTTCTCGCTATATTTTGTAACGTCGTGATAGATAACGATAGGCGGTAATGCAATGTGATTTAATTGACGACAATTATGTGGCGTTGAAAACAAAAATATATTATACACTTATCTTTAAAAAATATTCTAAACTTCTAAATATTCTAAACTTCTATCTCAAATATAAATACAAATATATCTCAATTATAAACGTACCTGAATTTCAATTTCAATTAAAGTTTCTACACTTCAAAACGCCAGTGTCGCAAATAAATTTCTTGTAATTGCATAAAAATATATATTTCAGGAAATATATTGTTATTTCTTTTCGAAATACGTATGTTTCGACAAAAATTATAAAAAGAAAAAAATACTAATCGATATATTTCTCTAACCCAGCTGTCGTTATTAAACAAAAAAATTTCAAGTCCTCTGCGTAATATCTCTGCGATCTTCGTTTGCGAGAACTCGTTGTTCTTCCAAGGAAAACTCCATCGTCAGGTGACACGAGTCGAGTCGAGAAATCACGACGCGTTGGAGGCGTTCCGAAACGGTTATAAAATCAGCGGATGGAAACAGTGACGATGGGCAGGAGAAAGAAGAAGAATCGCGTTAGGAGTCGGCGCTTTGTCGCGGTCACGGGGCTGTCAATCACCGGTGATAGGAGGCGACACATTAATCTCAGGAACAGCCCGTTGACCGCACATCGCACTCTCCTCGGCTGCGGTCGAACATCACGATCTCGCCTCTCGCCCTTCTTCTTCTCTCTCTCTCTCTCTCTTTCCCCTGTTGCTCCCTCCAATGAACGATTCACCTTGAGGGGTTATGAATGTTTGATGTTTGTGAGAAAAAAACTCAGAAAATCGGGCCGCTTCAGGTGCAACGCTAATGCAACGAAAATTAGCGATTGGTTGATTTGGATCACGTGATTGGCGAGGGGCCGTGGGGTAGACCTCGAGTAGGAGTGGCATTGTCTGGTAGATCTACTGAGCGATCGCACCTGTAATTGTGTTTGCATGCCAATAAAATTTTATGGCAAAAAAGTCGTCTTCATTTCCTAGTCGGAGCAGTTGCTTCTGGACCTTTTAGTGAGATGAATCGTACAAGTCGTGCAGTTTTTATG
>KQ435746.1:1310495-1335631 GCA_001276565.1 Melipona quadrifasciata
ATCGTGTGCGCGTAGAATACGGGTTCTCTGTCATTTTGAAAATTTGTGGAACAAATAGATCTGTTAAAGAGAAAGTTTGATTAATATCTTTTGATATAATTGACTTGACAATGATAATTGACTGTTTTCTTTCTCAAAATTCTGTCAGTAAATTTTCACTGAAGAAATTGAATAAGATTTACGAAATTTTTCCTTTTCTTGTTTCTTTTTTTATTATTTAAAATTTGGTAGATATGTGGAAACTTTCGTTTCACTGTGGATTTTTACGCATTTATGTGAAATATAAAATAAACTTCTATTTAGCCTCCATTTTTTTTAGTATAAGAATCTACTGTTTCACGCAGGAAGCTACTATCTCTCGCCAATCTAAAATTTAATAAATCTAGTTTTTAATTTGAGACAAGAAAGGAGCTTCGTTTCTATTACCACGTCTACAGTAAGAAATATAAGTTGCAAACGTTTTCAAGCCAAGATCAAGATCAAGATCAAATAAATGATACCATGATCTGTATAAGATCAGTCGTTCACCTCGTCTATCGCAAAGAGAATCCAAAAACTACTCGCAGAACCACGACCTCCACTTTGTCGCATCTCGAATAAATAAGAAAACGCGACTGCTTTGGAAACGTTGGCCGCGTCACGGTGCATTAGTCACGGGGGTGCCGGATCTCGGTCGTGGTCTCGGCGTTTTCTCGGTCTACGGCGCTCACGCGCCACAAGAAACATCGGATCGCGAACCGCGACGCTTGCAAAAACTGACCGATCCTGACAAATGTCCGTGGAGGCGTAGCCGGACGTCTTTACAAATGAGAAACGAACATTTGGTTTATCCGCCTTATTAAGCGGCGAGCGTTTCCAGCAAGAATAGCGCCATTTGTTTTGCTCGATATCGGGCTAAACTGACTCATACCACGGTCTAGGGAAGAAAATCGTTGCCCCCTCGACGTCGCGAGATTTCTTCATTATTATCGAGAACAATATCGATATATTTGATTCTCAAGTGTCTCACTCCTTCTTAAATTGATGTAGATGCGCAGTTATAAATTTTACTTAAATTGCATCGCACCAAGTAATTCTATTATTAATTCTTGATCGGTATCATTGGATGTTCGAAATCATGAAGATTTGTCTTACGCTCCGTTTTAATTTGATTTGTAATTTTTTTGGAAAATTTCCATTGGAAAAAATAACTTAAATTTTTGTAATTTGTAACTGGCGATACCATCTAAGGATTAATTACTAATGTTACTATTAAGTATGTACAACACCACAGAACTATCGACGATTAAAATTTTCATTTCAGAAAAATAAAAGAACAAGTTTCTGGTACGATAAACAACATAACAATTTTTATTTATATATTTTACAGAGATTCAGACTGCCAGAAATTTACTGTCGTGGATCTCTAAGATTTCGAATTGATTATTTTAATCTCTCTGGTAGTTCTAGCGTTAGTAACAAAGTACGAAACTTTGTCAAAACATTATCTTTCAATTCAAATTATTTCACACGTGCGAAATTCGATTCAACTATTTTCGTTTGTACGCACGTGATAAAAAGATCCTCAATCTACATGCTTTTTAAGACACGCGTATCTATCTGTTTTTGCTTCCTGGGAACTTGTGTATTTCTATTACACCTGTTCACGCGTATTTAAATATATAGGTATAATCGTTGAACAAATATGAAATTTCTCATCTGTCAAAATTGTCTCATCTCAGCAGCTGTCAAAGAAAAATCTTGATCTTAATTAGAACCACATAATGCGACATAAACTATCAAATATTTCAACGTAAACAAGAATTCTGAATTTTCAAATCGTTTGCAGTTCGTAATTATCTCCAAGCTTCTGTTGCGAATTAATTTTTATAATAGATCTACTGAATAGAATAAAAAACATTATCTAATATGGGCAGAGATTGTACATTGTTAGAATAAAATCGTTGTCCAATTTAGAATTTTCGTTAGAAATTTTACAAGTGTGAAAGCATATATTCTTAAAGATGTAAATAAATTTTTCGCAAAATATGATAAAAACTCACATACTTTATTGTATCACACAGTTTCTGTTTCTTTTTTCAACAACGTGACAGTAATTTTACGCTTTAATTGTCGATACTTGCGCTGGCAACTGATTGCGGACCATAACGAGTGACCAAACCGTAATTTGTCGCTTTCTCTTCAAACTCGTCGGTATGATATCACTTAGAGGATAGAAATTATTGAAAAGTGATAAATTTATTATTTATTTTGCCTATACTTAAATATACTTAAAACTGAGAAAATATTGCAATTTTGGGTTAATGCACATACACTCAAACCTAACTTCTAACTTTTGTCGCAAATTAGAAAAAGCACGTTCGGCGACGAAAAGCCGTTTGTGTGCAACCAAATGAAAGGAGAACGTCGTCGAAGAAGATGAAGGTTGGGAGGAAGGAGAATCGATCGAGGCGAGCGAGATTTATCGTGTCGTGGGCCGCGGATCACGCAGCCGGTTAGGTCCGTGGGGCAGAAGCGCGCGATTCTGGCCACCCATTCGGCCGATTGCACGCCGATAAACGCATTATTTAATTACCGTGAGTAATTACCGATTATTACACGGCGCGGCCTGTCCTGGCGCACTGTCCGCCATTAATTACACGAACGATCGGACGAAACACTCGTTACGCAGCACTCTTTAATCGGCTGTGGACTCCGTTGGCCCGTCGCGGGACCCCCGCCCGGATGCACCACTTAATCGTGTTCGCTCGACTGCGTCACTTCTTTTCTTCTTTTTTTCCTCTCCGTCTCTCCTGTTTTTTCTACCTCTCGACCGATACTCGAGTCTCTTTCTTCAGTCGTACACATACGTATACTCTAGCGACAGGACAGTTTTCCTCGAGTTCTTGTCGCTCTTGTTACTCGTTGCCAAAACGAGAGTCACGGCACAGTTTGGTGGCGTATAAATTATCAATCGATTAAGGTACGAGTGTAGATCGATCGCGGGAAATTAGAGGACGTCGCTCGGATCGATTCAATTGAGATAAACGCGCCTGTCTCGTCGTCATTTTCTGGTGATCTGGCAGAGAACGAAGAAACAGGAAAATTTTGTTTGTCGAGACTACTTGTAAATGAATTTGCAGTCAGCTACTTGCGTGTGAAATTACTTCAAACACTTGAGAGAGAAAGAGAAAGGCTTTTGGACGTCATCTGAATGTTGATCAATTTGTTCATTAAAACTGTATCATTTTGAAAGAATTGACAATTTATAATTGCTTTTGATGATGATTATTGTATTTATATTTCAATTATTCAATTTATAATTATATTTATTTTTTGTAGTTATTACAACTGTGCCAACTTCTTTTGCAATTATGCCAACTGCTGTAACTTTGTTCATAAATAAATGGAGAGCGCGATTTTACGAAAGTTATAATAAGGCGAATTAAACTCATTCTGATAATAAATTTATTTGTACTTTCTAGTAAGATATCTTTTTAGAATCTGTACAATTTTAACTAATAATTACTATTACTTACAAAATATCGTTCTTCTTTAAATATTCACTGATTTAACGGAGGAGAAACCTACTAAGTAAACTGACACAAACTAAAGTAAAATTACGCGAAACAATTGTAACAATTATAACAATATTGAAAATTTCCAGATGCACGTTGATTAACTACGAATAGTTTAGCAATACCATGCAATTGAAATGTACTCTAAAGAAGTCCCAAAGACTGGAAATCATTCTGATGAATTATTGATAAATCATCGATGCGTAACATCATAGAGATCAATCTGACAATCGAGCTGTATCTTATAATTCCTTACGTTCTTCTTCAATCGAAGGTGAGCAACGATAAAATTAGCATGATTTGCCTGGAGCAGTTGCGATCGAGCAACAATATAACGCCTTCAAAGACGGAAATCCCGAAGCGGACAAAAAATGTGTCGTTTCTACATGGCGACGAAAGGAAAAAATCTTATTCTGAATGTAAATTATAGACTGGTGAATAGCTGCGCGTGGATTATATAGTTTAACATGTTCAATTGAAACAAATACAAGTCACACCTTATATGCAGATTAGTTCCGTTTAGACATTCTTATCCAATCAAACGTAATTTCAGGATAACTCGATCATACGAGAGATTTTTATTAAATTATTGGCAATTCACTCGATTCACAAATAGAGATGAATATTGACAGTACTTTTACTATTAGAATGTGGTGTACTAAAATATTCTATATTTTAAGAACTACTGTAAGAATATTATCTACTGACGTATGTTAGAATGGATAGTGACGAAAAATAGAATAGCAATGCATGCTTGAACAAAGCGTAAGACAAAAGTATTTCAGATGATGGAACAACCAGTTTTCTGATGCTAAATTGCAAGTATTCAAATGAGGATTATAAAAAATCAAGTTATTTACATATTTAAGAACGCTATATTCCTCTGGTTACTGAATTACTTCACTTTTTCAACAGAGATAATTATAAAGTTACGTTCATTTCAAAATCATCAGAGTTTTTTTTCAACGTGTTACTTTAGCAGATATTTTAACTTTAGTTTTATAAAATCTGCGAGAAATAAGAATTAAAACATTTCCTCGATTAACAACTTCTCCATATGCATAATACTTTTCTGTGTACATATGTGATTCCATTTTAAAAAACGATGGTGCTCTTGAAATTCCCGAAACTCACCTACAAAATAATTATTACTGTCATATTATGACCTCCTCCAACTTTTACTAATAATGTTTTTTCGTATCTTCAATAATAATTCTTACTGGATCATGCTGTCTAGTATTAAAAGAAAAAATGATCTTCCACGTGCACTCTCGCTCAAAAGTCTTAGGGCACTTTTATCTTTAATATTCAATACCTATTGTAAATTATCGCGTATTTTATAACAGAATTTTATAATACAATACAATACCTATCGTAGATTATCGCGTATTTTTTAAAAGAATATAATACAATATGTATTATATTATATATTGCATAATAATACAACGATACAATATGTAATAATATAATATACATAATAATATTATAAAATATATAATAATATAACAATATTTAATATAACAATACAATGTATTAATATATTAACAGAGTCTTTGTTGTACAAATTACGTTTCATATTTGTTGTATTTAGTTATATTTATACTCTTACATTGCGAGATGCATATTGTATAATTTTGCATTAATAAATATTGTATATACACATAACTTACAATTTATACTTATTGTACCCAAGATTTCTGAGCGAGGATGTGCGACATTCGAAGCATCTTCGACATATCCACTGTTTGTATGTCGCGGCAATTCTCCGGATTAGGATTAAATATTGATAGCCGGTTTGATACAGATTAATGTGCTGGCCGCTCAATCTCCTCCACCAGCGATTTGTCTCTCTCTCTTCGGCGATCGCCGAAATGAAGGTACAGCCTTGAAGGCGTCGGACCTTACATCCGACTCGACGACCTCGGAAGAAGGACAGAAAAACGTCTCTGATTACCACCCTGGACGTAGCGCGTATCGTCCTCTTATCTGCTCTTCTCGTTTCTCTCCTTATCGCCCGAGTCCTCGCCGACGACGACGTATGACGAACCGCCGTTACGTCGCTGGGGAGGACATTTATTCCGAGATACACACACTCTCTCCTAAGGGAATCTATTAGCACGCCGGGATAGCCCGGCGCCGGCTTATTTATCCCCCAACGATAAGGAATTACCTCGGGGAGGGGAAGCTCGGTGGATGAAAAATTTTGTTTCGTTGCTTGATTACACGGTTGATCGAGTTTCAACCCTTTTTTTCTCCAGCTCTTTTCAACGCCGGCGTTGAAATTACGAGGCCGAGGAATGTTACCGCCCAGTTTTAACGTGTTATCGCATTTCGGATTATTAAATATTCAGCTGGAATTTGTATTGATAATTTTATAATGCGATGTTCGAAGATGTGAAAAATTAAAAAAAAAAAAAAAAAAAAAGAGGAAAACATCCGTCGGTGGTCTAAATAAATATATCAATTAATCAAACATTTTTCGATAATGCGTTCGTGCTTCGTTGTGTTTACGTGTTACGCAAGGCTCGAATTAAATCCAAATAATCCGAGGCGAGGCAGTTGGCGAGTTTTGCTGGGAAAGGTAGCAGCTCGTTCACGCGTATCGTTTGAATAAATACACAGCCGTGCTCGAAAGTCTTGGCACAAATACGCACCGCGTCCGTGTCGAAATTTAAAAGAATGGAATGATACTTTATCCAAAAAAAGATACGAAAAATGGTAATATATATATCGCACAGCGAGATTCCATACTAAAGTTTGCATTAGATTTGCTACGAAATTTTTATCATCTAACAATGATTATAAAATGCAAAACTGAATGAAATATCGGAAGTTGTACACCAAATAAAATAGATACGAAAATATTTAAATTTCATTCTTCTAGTTTTAGTCTAGATTCGTAAGAATTTAAAAATGCGTACGAATATATAATGTAAATTTAAAAATGCAGTTTAAATATTTTATTGTTGTATTACATTATATTATTTCATTTCATAATATATATAATTATAAAGTAAATTTTGGCCGAGTCGAGATTAAAAAATTTATTATTTTATTATCTATGGTAATTATCTGTAGTAACAAATGTTAAAAATCCCAACATTTTTGAGCCCAACATCAATGTGCCTACACACAGTGCAAATAGTTTTCTTGCAATGTGTTTGTTAAAATGACATGATACACTAACAATATCTGTTTCCATGAATAGTTTACTACGTACAAAATTAACGTACACATTAATAATTTCCAACAACGAGTTGACATATGAGGACTTTTTTTCATATATTTGACAGAACAGAATATAAAATATTTTTAAAAACATTCGACTACTAGCGTGTCAATTCCCGAGTTTCTATACTTCTCGCATTATTATTGGAAATTACTAAATTACTGCGCCCATTATTTTCCTGTGTAACAATGAACTATTTATGGGAACAGATTTTGCCAATATTTCGCTCGTTTTCATAGAGATATTGCCGAGAAAGCCATTTTTGCCCCGCGATACGTATATCGTTCAAAGAGGTCACATACTGCAAAAAAATAGAAAGTGGTCGACGGGTAACGGGATCATTTTTTCAGTACAATCATCGACCTACAGTCCGACGATTCTTGAATATTCATCTGCAGACGCGCGTCCGTCAAGCACCGATCGACGACTGACAGCTTATGCCGGCTCATACATCTCCGCGATAAATCTCGCTTTCGCGAATCTATCGAGATTCGTTTGCTCGCAATAATTTCATCCGCGGCGTATCGATAAACCGGACTAACGGGCCGAGCGTCTGTAACTCCAGCGGCACGGATCTCGCTCGAGCTTTTCGCCTCCCTGACTCTTACAGCCAGCCACCGCGAGGTGTCCAATTTCGCGATATTTTTCTTTCCCGACGTCGTAATCAATTTCATTGTCGGACGCGCGATGCAGGTAATTACGAGAGATCCAAGTCTCTTTGGAAACATTTCGAATATCGACACGCAGTGCTGCGCGAATGTGTTTGAAGATTTATCACAGAAAACGTTTATTTACGTAGATTGGTGTGTAATATTTTGAAATTTCAAATATAAAAAAGAAAAACCGAGAAAAAAAAATGTAAGATGAAAAATCGCACACTTGTGACAAAAGAGGCACAACTCAGAATGATATGTTTTCCAGATGAAGAGAAATAAAACTACACGTCATTTCGTTGATCATAAAAATATAAAAAACACACATTTCATTTTATTGCTTTGTCAATCGAAATTATTTTAGTATCAATTTATTACGTTGATCGAGATTGTTAGTTTATTAATCAAAATAACAGATTTTTGATCAGCACCAACTTATTCACAATAATGGAACAAAATTCATGTAATAGGACTGTAAAGATAAATAAATAAGATTTTGATAATCAGTCGAGGAGTGGCAACATTCCCAAACTTACGGTGCTTGAGTTGTATCATTTATACTTGTATGTAATATATCGAAGATACATATATATATATGATTATATTGATATAACGAGAAATATGAATAAGTATAAATATAAATATAAATGTATAAGTATAATATAAGTATAAATGTATCATTTATTTTTTTATGTGATATATCGAAAATATATATATATGATTATATTGGATGTAACGAAAAATTGAATGTATTAATGCTTTCGTGTTCTTTAAAAACACACACACTATTACACGTATAAAATACTTGAGAGAAGCGATAAATTGGTCATTAATTTTAATTAGTCATTGTTGCACCTTTTCATTCTCTCTAAACACCCTCTGCCACAAATTTCACCAAAATTCACTCGAAAGAATCAGTCGTTTCAACCTTTTTTTTTACCCTAGCCTGCTGCGTGTTCCATTACCAATATCCAGCAACTGCGGACGAGGCACCTTGGCGCGAGCGAGTTCCACATGGAACGCCTCGACGCTCGGGCGCTCTGACGGTTTACGGAAGGCGTCGCGGCGCGTGCAAGACGCTGCAGGAGGAGGAGGAGGAGGAGGAGGAGGGTGCGTTCGGGGAGCGCGTGTCGTCGCTCGAAGCCGGCAGTGAAAATGGTTTTGTGCCAGAAAGTCTCGGATAAGTTAAACACCGGCCGTGATCCGGAGGCGTCGTAAAGCGCCGCGGCGCCTTCGTGTTTACGCGGAGACGTCGAGGCCCACCAACCGCGTCATCCCTTTCCATCGACGCCGCGCTCGTCGTCCTCGTCCAACCGGCACCGCTCGCCGATCGTCCCGATCCGCTCTACTTATTCCTCGTCTATTTTCGCCCGCGTGACAAATCTCTCTATGCCGGCCGGATTTATCGAGCGACATTCTGGCCCGTGCCGTGCCCATATGGCAGCCACGCGAGCTATTTCGGGGGCCGAGGCGTCGAGGTGCGATCTTCCACTATCTCCCTTCGAGAGGAACGCGATAAGCAATCGATCGGGCATCGGGGAGAGCTGCCTTCGAATTGATAGATGCGTCTGCGGGTTTCAGTGGTGAAACCGTGCGTGAGTAGAAAAGGGGGAGGGGGGGTTGAGAACTGTCGCGCAGGAGAGAAAGTCTTTCGTGTCTATTCGCATTAAAATATCGTTTTCTAACTGCAGAGTGTTCTTGTGTCGTTTTGAAATTGCGAGAAATTGCAACGGATAACAACGATAAATAATAAACAAAGTTATAACTTAATTGGCCACGTGTAAGTGATTGTACAGTAATTTAAGTCAAATTACTTACTTGTTCGCTCTGGGAATTTCGAATGTTTGATTTTATTCTGTATTTTACACGCTTGATCAGCAACTGAAATTAAACATTTCTATAATCGCAATATAAAGTTTATAGTGTCATCTTGAAATTGCGAAGAACGAAAAAGAAATTGCAACGGATAACAGAGTTGTAAGAATGAAATTATAATTTGATTGATCAGCAAATGGTATCGTGCACAGATGGTTACAGTAACTTAAGTTAAATTACCTACTAAAATTTAGCGTAAGGATATTTACTTTTTATTCTGTATTTTACATCCTTCTTGATTAATAACAAACTGAAATTAAACATAATATTTTCTATAATTGCAATAAAAAATTAATAAAGTTACAACTTAATGAAACTTCCAAGTAGAATTGTTCAGTCGATATAGATTACTACAGTTATTTTAATTAGAATACTAAAATTTAAGGTACTCGGATAATTGTACTTTGTAATCTCTCCTTAATTATTATAGTAATTATTATAGCTCATTTATTATTATATATTATTGTAGATTCTATTACCATTACATACTCGATTATCATAGTAATAGAACTAAATGATACCTATCAATTATGAAACTAAGATAATGATTCTCAGAATTTTTACTTATTACATATTTCATCATCCGTCACATTTATTATAGATTTGTACATCAAATGTGATCAAAGTAGAAAAAAGATCATGATACACTTTGAAGTATACACTCGAAAGCTCGTTACTTAGAAGCGCTGCTTTCGCGGAATTTTATGGACGTACTTATGCTGCAACAATCGTTCATCGGTTGGTCTACACTGAGAAGGATCTGGCATTGCTCGAAAAACAAACAAGAATCGATATTGATAGGTAATTTTCTTACGTTCAGCTTTCTTTCAACTCACGATTGCGGCAAATACAATTGGTTTTATGAATGAACGTAAAGTCTAAAGTTCTCTTTATTCAACTCGCTGTATCAGAACGAGCGTAAATTTACATACGCTAACCTTTTGCATTACGTGACCAAGTTAATTACGCGGCACCCGCACAAGAGACGATTTGCAAGTCAATTACGTCACTGTTAATCTTGTTACATATCCTGATAAGATAATATTGAAACAGGAAACAAGTTGGCAACAAGTTGTTCGATACACGAGTGTTATCTACGCGACTACGATATTGCAACTGTACGTAAGAATTCTGAGCAAAATGTTGGATATTACATTTGAAATGACTGCAAATGAATTTCAAAGATCGGACGAACTTTGAACGTTTCGTGTCCAAACTTTTTTAATTAAATTTTTACATGAATTTTTTTATTATTATTAATTACATTATTAAGCAATCTCTCGAATATTGGAAACTTAATTATCGCGCAATGGTGAAATATTAATATTCTGTTACGTAGGAAAGAAAAATCAATTTAACATATTAAGTTCGAGATGTTTATGAGTATCGACAAGTTTTTGAGTAAGAAAAAAACAAGACAGTATTATTACAAAGGGATTTGAAAATTGTGTACAAGAGAGTACGAGGTGATTCTTTGGTAAAAGATACGAGGAAATGTAAAATATTATAGAATTTTTTCGTTAAAAACTCAGTTCTTGTTTAAAAGAGTTTAAACGTTTATCAAGTACATACACGTTGTTCTACGCGCGAAAATTAGTTTGCGAAACGCTTGGTCTCTGAGAAAGTTAAATTTAAATATTTATCAAATACACGTGCACGATGCCAATTTATGATTTTTGAAAACAGTATGTCTTAAATGAAACAAATTTTATTCTACGTTTACTTACGGAACAACCTCTTGTTAATTGTTCACTTGTACTAGATAAGTTTTCAAATTCGATGTTTCCGAAAATTAAGCTTCGAACGACAAATTCTGTTGCGTACTCATTTCTTTTTTTTACCTTCAATAACTTACAAATATTCTTTTTGTACTCTATGTTGTAGCATTTAGTAGCATTTATAAGAAGTTAAATCGCGATGACAAAATTCTACGACAAAACAATGCTCGTTATCGTTATATATATAAAGTCCAGACGAAGACGATCCATTGAACAACAAAGAGGAAAAGAAACGACGATTGGAAGGAAGAATTTCAAGCAGATCGGAGGAGGACGAGTCTCGCGGTCAGCAAACGGGGCGATGATTTACGAGCTTACTAGTTGGAATTTGTCAGTCCTCGTCTGTGGACGTCCGTCGACCTCTCGATATCGATCTTCCTTCGCGCTGTACCTAACCACCGATCGGAGTCGATCATTGGACGAGGGAGCCGAGCTGCGGGAAGAAAGGAGGGGAAAGAAAGAAAGAGAGAAAAATAGGAGAACGATCAGAGCGGCGTGAAAGCGGCATTCCCTCGACGGCGAAGGAAAACTAAGTCTTAATAAAGCAGGAGAGGCAAGATAAATCGGTGCATTAGCATCTCGCCGGGCGTGATTCATGGTGACGGTTCGACCAGGCTGGGAGACCGACCGTTGAATATGATATATCGTCATTAGCATCGGTTTCGTATTAGAACAAATAGCCGCGCGTTTTAGCCCTTAAAAGGCGCGACGCGCCCCCGTCCCTTAATGGCCCGTAATGCACACCCCCCCTCCCGGAAAACTCCGACAGGAGGAACGGTGTCGCGGTGACTCGTGCTTTCCTCGGCCATCTGCCTGCGAGCTTTGTTTCACCGTCACAGCGGAACAACGGGGTCTTCGTTTCGCCTCGAAATAAAGACGGTGTCGCTGGCGCGTAACAGGGAGGACTCTCGGTTGTGTAAACCATTCAGAGTTTGATTTTCTTTTCTTTTCTTTCGAACTTGAAATTTTCATTTTTATCTATTCGAAGGAATTTCTGTAGCATGATTTAGCCCGATTTTTAACTGAGATGTTGACACTTTGTGAGTTGTTGCACTCGTCTCGGTAGGAATTGCGGTTTCGATTTGGAATGAAAGGCAAATTGTAGTTTTGTGGAGCGTGAATTTGAATCTTCGATTTTAATTCTTTGAACTGAGGAGGATAATAAATATAAATTATATGTAGAGGTTTCAATCTGACGTGATATAATGTATTGTGACAACTATAACGTTTACTAAAAATTAAGAGGAAATGAGAGAAAGGGTTAGTAAATGTAATAAAACCTAGACGGTTTCCAGGTGTTGGTTTCCAAATTATTTCTGATGAAATTGACAATTTCAACATAAGATAACGATAATTGAATATCATTAAATGTTAGTAAAATTTTGAAGTGAGATTAAGGGGAGAAAAATTTGAAAAATTTTCGTCATTAGAAATGGGAGTGTCAAAATCGTCGCGCATTGAACATTTTTATATAAATATAATAAAAGGTTGATATAATAGAATTATCTAGACATTACAGAAATGTATAAAATTTACTGTAATGTTTATCACGATAGACTGTATACGAACGTTAGTTAGAAAGAGAAATTAAATATTCATGCTCATTTCTAAATTCGCTCAAAAACAAAGGACATA
This sequence comes from Melipona quadrifasciata, assembly GCA_001276565.1. Classification (NCBI taxonomy): domain Eukaryota; kingdom Metazoa; phylum Arthropoda; class Insecta; order Hymenoptera; family Apidae; genus Melipona; species Melipona quadrifasciata. The sequence continues at coordinate 1,323,223 of KQ435746.1, forward strand.
AAACTATACGTCCTGATGAATAATTTGATTTGTAATAATAATTGCAATAATTATCGTAAGAGTAGTTATCAATTTGATTTCTCGTTGAATCACGTGAAAATAAGGTAACTATGTTTCATTTATGTGCTTCAAATTTTTTTTATCAAGGTGCTTTTTATATAATGACTTCCTGCAATCCTAGCATATGTCAAGTTCCGATATGCAAAGTAGATTCAATGTATACGTGAAATTAGCTTACGTAAGATGCGGCAAAGATACTCTTAATTACGTCAGGCGTTGCTCGAATTTGGAAAGTAATTAATTTTTCATTATTCACTCTGTCAACCAAATTCTCCGACATTTACACACGTGTATAGCCAAATTACAACTATAATCAACATGACGTGACAAGCACGATAAAGTGTTTCAATGTTTGAAGTAACAAATATGCTTATCGACAGACGCATCGAAACACGTGTTAATTTATCTGACACAGATAAATCATTCCGATTTTATCAAATAAACCATCATCCTCTAATTTCTCATAAATATGTATATATATCATCCTCTAATTTCTATTTCATACGTTTTTTTTATTTACAACAAGTAAAGAGAAAGAATCAAAGTAACAATCTTGCAAGTCGTACTTTTTCATATTCACATTCGTCGTAAACAGAAACTGCAAAACCGAGAAACCGAGAACTCGCTCCAGTTTCTCCTGCAAAGAGCAGCGAGCCAAACGCGCGGCGAACGACGTAAGTACATATTTCTGGAAGAACCGAATCGATTCTAAACAACGTGTCTCATTAGTCACAGGGAGCCGCTCTCGAAAAGATCCGACCTCGATCCGCAGATGTTTCCCTCTGTTCTCCGTGTTGATTAGAACCGTCCCGTCGCCTCATTTCCATAATCATTTCCCTGGAACCGATCGTCCTCCCCCCTGGCAAAGGAGAAAGAGCTCGCGGCGGAAATCGTTTCCCGCGATACCCACCGCCTCCCCGTGGTCAATTCGCACGCAAATTTATTCCCGGTTCTCGCGTGAAACGCGCGAACGCTCGGCCGCGACACAGGTCGTCGAAGGGGCGAGCAACCCCTTTCGATTTCGGCGTAATTCACGGTTCGCCGGTGCATTTATTAACGTGTGTCACTCGAGGAGACGCCTCCCTCTGGTGATTTATCGCGAGATCCATCCACGCTTCGGCGCGGGGCCAGAGTTCGACGGGGCTCTTCGGGGTCTTCGTCGCCCGCGGCCCGACCTTCCTTCGTCTTCCAGCTGCCGAATCGGCCGCGCAGATGGAGACGCAGATGGTGCCCCTGTGCCACGATCCTCGCCCGTACGACCGCTGGCTGTCTTCCTTCCTGGAGTTTCGTTCAGCCGGTGGACGACGACGATTGGTCGCGTGATTTGGTATAACTGGCTGGCCTTAATAACCGCTGCTGAGAACGTGGGCGTGCGCGAAGCGGAAGTTTTAACGATCTTCGACAATTGGTCGACGATGACGTCGACGGTGAAAATGGTCGTTCGTAAATTTGGAAATGATGGACGAGTATTTAAACGGTGGTTTTTTAGTATGATGTTTAACCTCCTCGAGCACATGTGTTGTGTTTCGAGGATCTCTGGCTTGGTAGAGTGGAAAATAATCGGTGGTTTTCTGGCATTTGAGAATCTTTTTGAGATGGAGTTGATGATGACGTGACAGTGAAAATGGTCATTCGTACCGTAGCTTTGGAAATAATGGACGAGTATTTGAACGATGGTTTTTCATAGAGTGGAAAATAATCGGTGGTTTTCTGGCATTTGAGAATCTTTCCGAGATGGAGTTGATGATGACGTGACAGTGAAAATGGTCATTCGTACCGTAGATTTGGAAATAATGGACGAGTATTTGAATGATGGCCTTCTAGTATTTAACCTCCTTAAATACACACGTTATGTTTCAAGGAGAGACGCTCGACGATTTTTGACGATGCGGAAATGATCATTTGCTTGATAGATAAGGAAAATAATGGGTGATTTTCTGTATAGGTAGTTTTCTGGTATTTAAACTTTAAAAAGGGAAAATTTTGAGAATCTTTCCGAGATGGAGTTGATGATGACGTGACAGTGAAAATAGCCATTTGTCTGGTATTTTGAAAGACGATGGGTAAATGTGTGGTTTTTAGTTTGTAGAAAGAAATAGAAAATTGGGGCGGAGATAAATTTGTACGCATTATGTGGAATTATGAACTTTTGGACGATATAATATAATATATGTAGTATCTAATACTAACATATTTATGTGTATTTAAGTGAAGACAACGTAACATCTTACAAAAAATTCACGTTATCAAAAAAGTATTCTTACAAAAATTGTTTGAAACCAAGAAGAATGTATTACATAATATTATATACAGGGTGTCTTATTTTAATCCACCTAAACTATCCATTACTCAAAAAAGTGTTACAAATGTAACTTCCCCAAGTAGAAATTTCTCCGAAACATCAAACCGAGTTAAATTTATTGATTTACGATATATTAACTTTTGAAGATCGTTCCAACTCATTTCCAATTATTTAAGTTTTTCTCTCGTTATGAACGCTAATGTAATTCAGGTAATGTAAAAACTGCACGACTTGTACCCCAGTACGTTTTCAGTTCGTCCCATTGAAAGGCCCAGAAAAGCAACTGTTCTGAGTAGAAAATGAAGACGACTGTTTTTGCCATAAACTGAAAGGCCCAGAAGGGCAACTGTTCTGAGTAGAAAATGAAGACGACTGTTTTTGCCATAAAAGTTTATTAATATGCAAACGTTTGAATCGACACAAAACAAATTACAGGCGCGATCGCTCAGTACCAGACAACGCCACTCCTACTCGAGGTCTACCCCACGCCCCGTCGTGAATCACGTGACTCAAATCAACCAATCGCTAATTTTCGTTGCATTAGCCCAGCTAAAATCACTTTCAGTGATAATATACAATATACCTACGTGTCACAAACTTTTGTTTTCACGTGAGACAACATCGTCGCATTCCACCGCGTGTGTGCCGCTCCCTTTCAACCTCGCACGCGAAGCAACGCAGGAACTAGCAAAATCCAACGTCCATGTACGTGCATCTAATAAACAGTCAGATGCACGAATCGCGGCGAACGATTAACCGGTAGAATTTCTTTCGATCCTCCGTGCATCCTCCGGATACGCATAGTTTAAATTCCAACGCCCATCGGCTCATCCACATTCAGCGAGCCGATTTAACGCCGTGGCCACGGAAGATTTCCCGAAGTTCTCCTCCGATATTTTACCCGGTTGCAAGCTACTCATCTACGACCTCGATCCACGCCAATTAAACGTTTTTCACGGCGGACCTCGGCCACGACCTCCGATGCATCGCGTGTGCATCGACGGTCTATGTGATCGTATACACGTGAATTGCGCCTCCGATGATAATCACCACCGTCGTCCTTCTCGAACCGCGTTCTTACGGGCCTCTCTTCGTTCTTTTTTTTTTTTTTTTTTTTGCGAGTGTGCAATGGTTTCTGGGGTTAATCCGGGTGTACAGGGTGGTTCGATCAGTCCGAGTGCTTTAGATTCGACGAAATTACGTGAAATTTGTGGATTGCACCAATTTAGATAGACACTGGATTACCGATTTAAAAATGTAATATTTACCTTAAAGTCCTAAAGTTGCATATTGAGCATATTGCCTAGAGAGCATCGGGTGATTCCAAGGGAAAATATATAAATCGAAAAGAAGCTTCGATTTCAATTCGAATGTTTTGTTAATATTAAATCAATTGTGATTGATATGAAGTTACAAGCGTTGATGAATTAAGGAGAAAAGATTGTCACAGAACACGTTGCGTGTTCGTAGGAACTTGACAGAAATGGCACAACTGGCATGAGTAATCCTTTCGCTTTTGTCAAACTTGATAAACATTGCCATTTGGTGACAATAATTAAAAAAAAATGATTTAAATAAAATAAAATTTTCTACAGTATCAAACAACGACGTTACTTATAGATACCCCTATTATTTCGAATAATTTTTTTTTTATAAAGTAATAAAACTTGAACGTATTTCCGTAACATTAGAAATATTGACAGCAATGTTAGTTCACTACGAGTTATTGGTAACTCAAGCCGTGCAATGCCTTATATTCTATCATATATACGAACCAGTTATGAACTACCCTGTATAATATACACAATAATATATAATATATGAGATTTTAGGTGAAGTCGACATTTTTAAATTGGTTTATTTATCATTAATGAACTGTGCAAAATTGCACAAAACGCTTATAATAATAAAAAAAAAATGTATAAAATTTAAAACAATTTTTTACAAAGTTTCAAATTTTTTAATCGTATTCCTGAAAATATGAATTTGTATAAAAATCCACAGTCTAATTATTGTTTCTGAATCCAATAAAATTTACAGAAAAAAGATACAAAGCAAGAGATTCGTTATTAAAATACGTAGACACGATACAAATTATTGTTAATTGTTATTATCGCTAATTGGACGAGCTCTTTCTAAAAACGTCGTATTGTCCCGAAAAAAGTCGATATTGCACACGCATACGTGTTAACCAATTTCATGATTCACAGGCTAAGCATAAAGTAGCTTAACGAGTTATTAAGCTAATGACGGGAATTCTCTGGATTCTATCTAACTTTATTTTAATGTCAGCGATACTATTTGAATCGAAATAACCAAGAAACTTGTACGACGTCGATATATATATATATATATATATATATATATATATATATATATATATATATATATATCAAACTCTCATATCAAGGCATCTAAAACGACCAAGATTTTCAAGGCGATCGCGACTTTGAGTTTATAAAGGCCTGTCACGTTCGAAAAGAATCTAGCTGACTACAAAAGTAAGCAGATTCCAAAATAAACTCAACGGCAGTGACAATATGATAGGGCTTGCAACTCTCCTCGAGGATTCCGGCGCGTGGAAAGATCGAAGGAATCATTAGCCACGGCTCGCTTGACGGATTTCCGATGAAAACTGTATCGAGACAGTCTCACGTCCCATCGACATAAATAAAGTATCCGCAGGGTGATAGAGCGTCCGCGGTCGGCTGACACAACGCACAGGGCAAATGAAAAATGCCGGGACGGCCGATCAATGTAAATATATTCATGACGTGGGGTGGATGAGCGACCACGGGGATGCCGGATACAACGTATACGCGCGCGTGGACTTTTATAGGATGGGGGCTGGCTGGCTGGCTGGCTGGCTGGCTGGCTGGTTGGCTTGCTTTCTCGAGAGTCGACGACTCGATGCCACTCGGACGGCACATAATTCACTCTTTGGCAGCTCATTACAATTTAAAAAGGCTTTTGTCAGTGTACTATAACCCCGGACTATAGCCCCGTGATTCCTTACGAGCTCGCCACTTGCTCTCGCGTCAGGGGCCTGTCACCTTTGGGACTGCGAAACGAGCGTTCAACGAGCGGGAGAGTTGGCCCCGCGCGTCCTTCCACGAACCACCGGACGAACTCTTTAATTCGCCGAATGGCCGGCCCCCCTTCCCTCGTCGCTTTCTCTCCGCCATTAGTCGAGCATTGTCCCGCTTTACCGTATTTTCGTAAAGAGCTTCAACAGCGGATTTGAAAAAAAAAAAATTGTTCAACACTGTGGAATTTGAAACGAAACCGGGTGTCTTGTGGATGTTTGTTCTGTTTCTTTACAAATGAAATGTCAATGAATTGGAACTACTCGCGGAACTGTTTTACATATTATTATTCTTGGCAAAATTGGAGAATTCGAAAGAGATTCTTTTTAAATCTTATTATTTATTACCGATTGATGAGTATTTATTATAAGCGTATAAGTAAAATTTGCTTACATTTCTAAAGTTGATAAAATTTATTTACTACTTTGTCAATTATTATTTTTGTGAAATCGTTGATCTTGCTAGAAACTTGCGAGACAGTTTTTTTATAATTGCAAGTGATCCTGGTACAGTGGTCAAAAGTTGTACTAATCCTGGATAATTAAGAACATGCTACCATCATAATTGAGCATTCGTGAAAACAACGTCAATTAAAAAAAACACGATATAATTGAATTACATTTTCATTGTTAAATAAAATATTTTATTTAACAATGAAAATACTTTGTCTTGTAAAGAAATACGATAAATGAAATTAAAATTCATATTTGGTATTGAATTTGTTTATTAAAACATTGTTTTCAACATACGGAAGCGTTACAGTTTGTTGCGAGCTCAATTGTTTGCCCATTCTGTGCAAAACGAAATAGAAATATTTATATGTTTCGATGATAAAGTGAAAATGTATAAATAACGTATGAAATAAAAATAAACTGTGTGTTTCAAAGAAAGTTACGTTTTTAATGACTGTTGTAACTTGGCTGTTTTGTTAAAATGTTTGGATACTTCCAAATCATTGCAAACATACAAACCAATTTTAATTTAATTGTGTCACATTGCAATTTTTAATTCAATTTAATTCAACAGCTAACATAACTAATAAATAAGAAGACAGGAACTGAAGATGGAATTTTGCAAGAATATCTCAAGTGTTTCCGTTCGATATTGAGATAACAGGAGGATTGAAATCAAAAAAAGTTCATATGAAATTATTTATTAGGGACAAATATGCAATTTGAATGATACATTTCTTACTAAATTGAATTTAACGGAGCATTCGATCCTAGTTATAACAAGATATAGAAAATGAACAGTAGAAGAATGTTCATCGGTCGTGATTGTGGAAACGAGATAAAAATGTCAATCTTTTGAACTGGCAAGGAAAGTGTGAATCACCGATTTTGATAAAATTTAGCATAAATGTAATTTTTGAAAAAATATTTGACACGTGTTTCTTCGATGTTGAAGGGATGAAAACCATCCCTAAAGTTGGGTTGGTTTCGAACATATTTTGTCAAATATCTCAAAAATTATCGAAGATACAGTTTTTGTTTTAAATTGATTAAATTAGTGCGTTTTTAATGACAAATTTAATCGTGCATTGCATTACATTTGTTTAAACAATATATTAAGGAAACCGTACTTTTTATCATTTCTTGGTGGTTTTTCCAAGTAAAAGTTAATACATTTGCTCGAATATATTCATGAAAACTATATATTCAAACACAAATTACGGATAAATTGGAATCTTGATTTCTGCAGCACAGAAAAATTCGTTCTCTCTCGCTTGCATTCCAAATTGTAAGAACAACCCTTCGCTACTCGCGAACCAATTTCATACGAATACGAGTCGGCTGGAGGATGATGACCAATCATTTTGAAGTATTTTATTGTAATCTCTGATGTAATTCGTGAAACGTCGCACGTCGATCGAAAGATTGACGTTTGATTGTACCTTGACCCCATAAAATAAACAGACCCATGGGTCAGCGACCGAGGTTGACGACAGTGTAATGATATAGACATTGAGACGTTCAGAGACGTCGTCCGTGATAAATGTAAGACAATACACATTTCTTTATACTGACAAGAAATCCTGAATGGTCCTTTGTCTGTCAGAGAATCATATTCATCCAATTTTAATCTATTGTGGTGCGATAAAACGGTCGAAATCGTCGAGAAGTGGCGTTAGTTAACACGTGGTTCAACTAAATAGCTATTGATTTGTAATTGCGAAACGAACGGCCGTTTTTCGAAACGACGAATCGTCGTGGGCCGAACCGTGGTCGATTCTTTTCGCCGCTCGCGCGAGAGAAACCGGTCCATGGACGAAGAACAAAGGGGTCAGTGACGAGTCGCCCGGTTACCCGGGCATTCCTAATTCTCCGTCTGACTCGATCAACCACGTCGAAAGAGAAATGACTTCGTGCGCGTTTTTGGGACCGATTCCGAGCAATTACTGGGAGATCGTCTTTTGTACGAGGCGATCTTGATGAATGATCGTCACCTGGAACGGAAGATCGGCGCGAGGAATTCCGGGTACCTGCCTCTCTCGTGCTCGACGTTTCGTGACGGAGATTCTTATTAAATGGAAAGGTGTCCTGCTTTTGACGTGAACGACGATGGTTAGATAACTCGAAATTGAGTTTTACGAATCTCTTCTGCAAACTGGATCAAATTTGTTGCGACCATCTCGCGATTGGATGAATTACGACTTATAATACCGTGATACATTGAAATTTCTAGTAATTATGCAAATAATAATTCTTCCATTCAAGAAAATTACATCAACATTATATAATTAATGTAAAGTTAATTCGAGTAACAATAGAATTGTCACGATACTTATATTCTTCGATTAATAACGATTGTCAACGTGTCTAATTCATTTTCACGTAAGCTCTTTCGCCAAGAAACCAGTCACGCACTCCTCGATTCTGCTCTTTTCACATGTAACGTTTGTGTAACTATTTTTAAACTTTTCTATCTATATTTGCACACGTTATATTAAAGAAAAATATTGTCAATAATAACAGCGGAATGCTCCTCTTTGATGTAAAGGTAAAGTTTGTCAAGATAAATAAAAAAAAGAAATTGATTGCAAAAAAAACTGAAGAATTCGAAATCTGTGTAACCATAATAAATGAAGTTGGATCGATGTCGATGCATAAGCAGACAATTGATAAATGTCACTGTAATGACAAAGGAAACAATTCATATAAAATTCAACCTCCACTGTAAAGAAAATAATAACGAGGCTTTCTCACGACGCACCTATCTGTCTCCCCTGTTCGCGATGCTTCCAGGCCGAAGGTAATGGCAAAGAAAAAAGGAACCTCGCAGAAGGAAAATGCAACTGCGTCCCCCTGGGATATGGTCGAAGCCTGAAATTGATATGTATTCCGCGGCACGGCGCGTCCAATCTATCGCGGGTCAAGCAGCCGGAATTTTAAGCGCGATACACGCCATCGTATATCGAGATCTTCCCCTAAACGTCGATACGGCGCTTTGTGCGCGTGATATACAGGGTGACTCGGTCGACCATGCATTAAACATACAATCTTCTCGTAAGAAAAATATCGAGAAATTTTTATCCCTAGTATATATATACCGATGAATTCAAAAAGAAGACGAATTATTGTATACGGTTTGGTCACTCGTTATGGTCCGCAAACCAGTTATTACCACAAGAGGTTAAATAACGACAGATTGACAGTCTTAAACTTCTTATTCTTTCTTACAAGCAATTTTACATGTATATATGTAATATATATATATATGTATGTATGTAAAATTGCTTGTAAGAAAGAATAAGAAGTTTAAGACTGTTAATTTGTCGTCATTTAATCTCTTGCGGTAGTAACTGGTTTGCGGACCATAACGAGTGACCAAACCGTATACAATAATTCGTCTTCTTTTTGAATTTATTGGTATATATCATTGGATAGAAATTACTAAAAAGTAATAAATTTATTATTTGCTTTGCCTGAATTATATTTCAATATACTTAAAACTGAGAAAATATTGCAATTTTGGGCCAAATATTCTCGACGTACGTGACACGTCATTCCAGCGCAAGAGGTTAAAAAGAATTGGAGAGGTTAAATCGTTGGATCTGTTCGATTTTACAAAGCGACAATTTGACCCTTAAGTCGAGGGTCTTAATTCGCAAACAGATCGAGCAATTTAACTTTAATTCTAACGAGATCACGAAAATTTCACGCAACGAGAAGCTACACCCTGTAGTGTGTTGCTTTGGAAATCGTTTCATAGCTGAACGAGCTGATCAACGACGAACCAGATCGTTCCTCTTCCACGTTCTGAAACTTACGAGGACATAAACCACGTACCACCCCTCCGTATATATACATACATATCCGTATGCATACGTGCGCGCGCGCGCGCGCGCGCGTGGCATCGCGTGCGGATCGCGGAGAAGGGTGGAAACGCCGGCCGCGAAGGGACGGCCGCTGGTCATCCTTGGAAAATTGAATTTCGTCCCTGAGGGCCGTCCGGATGAAGTATGCTGACAGTTGGAAAATTTGCGTTTAACCGGGTGCACGCGATCCCACCGCTGGTAATCTTTGTTGACCTCTTCTCGATCGTCGCCGAATCTTTTCTTAGATTTGAGAATAAGACGCACGATGCATTGTTTAGAAGCAGATCGCGCAATTGAAATGATTAGTCGTTAACGGCGAAAAATTGATTGTTTCTGCTTTTTGTGATTTCTCAAATTTATTTTAATTTGGTTTATTTTCTTTTAGATAAGTTTGTTCTTTTTAGGCTTGGGTTAGATGAACTTTGTCGGGGCACAAATATATGGGTTTGTATAATTAGAATTCACATAATAGAAGATTCTCGCTGATTTTCCTTTGTGTTATTCAACCAGCAAACTTACCAATCCATTTAATTACTAAAATTTGGTTCGGATAAATGGAATTTTATTGTAGTTAAATTTCGAGTCGATAGAGAACGGATGTTAGGTCTAAACACATCCATAACATAATGTTGCTTTTAGCTTTATATGGAAAACCCCATATTATTATATCAATTACTTATTATATTAAATCACACAATACAAATATATGTTTTTCAAGATAACAATTGTATTAATTATTGTTACTACGAATTCATTATTGTCAGTGAAGACGAACGATAAGTAACTAACAACAAGTAACAACGAACTTGATGTAGTTTGCGAGATTATTTCTCGTAATATCGTAGGTTTTGTTTCGTCAAAAACGACAAAAATTTCATTGAAAAATTACCAACTGAGGATGAATTTGATTTGATTTGCTTCCCCTTAAATTGGAATTTTTTTTCCAAGTTTGATTTGAATTGGAAATAAATTGAAATTAAATTGTTAAACATTAAATGTATTATTAAAGAGTAGAAATTAACTCTGAAAATGTAAGAACTTATATACTTCTTCAAAAAAGAACTTATTAAATGAAAAATGTAAGAAGAACTTCAACGCCAAATTAGACAATTTCTTATCAGAATGATCCAAAAACAAGATTAATAAATAAAAATAAGTTCGTCTAAAAAAATTAATTAAATTGATACGTTTTCTATTAGCTTGCGACGTTATCTCATCGTATTATAGTTATACTGAGAGACAATTTTAATTTATCCACCTAATTTATACGTGAATTGTTAATGATCAAGATGAACCCATCGTTTCGTAAATTTGTTTCCAGTAAATGGGGGAGAAAAATTCGAGTTACTCACCGTGTGGCACCCATCCGTGGTGGCACCTGTCGCAGTACCGGATATGCCGCTTCCCTGGAGTGAACGAGTCGCAGGAGCATCCGTTTACTGTGCATCTGATGGACTGAAATCACACGAAAGCAATAATAATTATAGTCGAACCTTACACTCGAATAGAAATACATTGTCTTGCAATAAAAATGCTTAAATATCTAAAAATGAAATAATTCATTTAAATTTACTTGGGGATAATTCGCTAAATCATTCAATAAAAATTACTTGGACACGATATTTAAGGGTGAAATGACAAAAATTCGAGAAATCCCAATACCTCTAACGTTTAAAGTTCGATAAAACGATAAGTGAAAAGATCGTACAGCAAGTTTCAAGAGGTTGTTGTTCAAGGCCCTGGTAAAAATTACGAAAAAGTTTTCAAATTCGAAGAAAAAGAAATATTCTCCATTGACTACAAGATGTTGGAGCATAGGATTCCCCCAAAAATTCACTTTACTTTAAGCAAGTTCTCATCAACCACTGTGAATGATCTTCACCCAATCTCAAATATCCTTTCCGTGCCTCAACCTACACTCGAACCAAAGTAACAATCTTCGTTTTACATAATATTCTCTGTAGAGAATCGTCCATTCCGTCGAACAAAAAGAAAAAAAAAATTGCACGACTTGTACTACCCCAGTACGATTCGTCTCACTGAAAGCCCCAGAAGTAACTGTTCTGACTAGAAAATGAAGATGACATTTTTGCCATAAAATTTTATTGATATGCAAACGTTTGAATCGATACAAAACAAATTACAGGCCAACGCCACTCCTACTCGAGGTCTACCCCACGCCCTCTCACGAATCACGTGACCCAAATCAACCAATCGCTAATTTTCGTTGCATCAGCGTTGCACCTGAAGAGGCCCGATTTTCTGGGTTACCCCCGCTAAAATCACTTTCAATGATAATATATTTCACGTGGGTAGGACGTGCGTACTGTACGGCAAAGGAAATGCGGAGTTTTATTCGGCAACTTTTCAGCCGAAAGGGAGGAAATATCCCGGACAGTTTGGCGCGGATTAAAGGATCGTTGCCACGGGCGAACAGGAAAAGCGGGAGGAGGTGGGGTGTGGTATTTTGAGTGACCGTTTGGCATAACGCCACCCCAGAGGAAGCCTCGTAAGAGACGGGGCTCCGCCGGATTTTAAGGAACCGTGAATATTTTCAGCCCTTCGGCACGAAATTAACCTCTTGGGAGCCACCATCCAATCCTGCCCCACGGCTCTGAAAGGAAGGCGAACCTCCCTGAAACG
>KQ435746.1:1370900-1388069 GCA_001276565.1 Melipona quadrifasciata
ACGCGTCGCCGTAACATCGATTGTCGACAGTCATCCGGCACGATTGAGCGGCGACCTTCGCGCAATTAAAACCCCTTGAGGTTTCTCACGCGTCACGCGGTGAAAACGGTTGACAATGTCGACGCGCGATGAATACGCTTTTGATGTAACGGAGCCGGGCGACCTGGCTCTGGCTCCTCGTGGATTCCTCGACTCCTTCGATCGGCGGGTGGTACATACATACAGGTTCGTTCAAGAACAGAATCGGGAAAGAGAGAAAAGGAGAGAACGTCGATCGAAATTTTAATCGAAACTGATAATTGGGTTAAGTTTGAGGAGTAGTGTCGGCAGATTCCTGCGACAACGGAATTTTGAGTAAATGTAGAAATTTGTTCCGTCCCTTTGTATTATTATATTATCACTATGAGTGATTTTAGCGAGGATAACCCAGAAAATCGGGCTTCTACAGGTGCAACGCTGATGCAACGAAAATTAGCGATTGGTTGATTTGGGTCACGTGATTCGCGAGGGGGGGGGGAGGGGCGTTGTCTGGTACTGAGCGATCGCGCCTGTAATTTGTTTCGTATCGACTCAAATGTTTGCATATCGATAAAATTTTATGGCAAAAAAGTCTTCATTACCTAGTCGGAATAGTTACTTCTGAGCCTTTCAGTGAGACGAATCGTACTGGAGTACAAGTCGTGCAGTTTTTTATATTATATTTGTATTATATTCTGTCTCGTGTTCTTCCTTTTTATTTCTTTCATTTTTTAAACTAGACGCGAACGTTTGAAGTTTCCCGTGTTCTTCAGTTCTCGAGTAAAGTTATAATTATAGAACAGAGGTGGAGTTTTTCGTGATTTCCAGTGGCGCGTAGAGCAAGTCATTTAGAGTAAGAGCTAGTGTTATTATTTATCAGAGTAAGTTATTTCGTCTTTCTTATATAGTTGCTATTTATAAACACGTTTTTGTTGTTGAGAGAAAATTTGGCCATCCCTGTTAGAGAAGCTGTTATTAAATAATGATTAAATACTTCGAATTGAACGAAGAAAAAAATTAAGACAGAACAGTGAAAAACTTTGATTTTCTTTCAAGATAGATAAAACATTTTGATTGATCCCAGAACGACGTACGAAAAATTTCGTATAATTTAATTTATTATCGCTTATTTCTTGAGACACATGTGAGAATTTAATATTTCACAGTCAAATATGTTTAAAGTATTTGTACTTGGAAAATATCTTCCGACCAAAAATATTGGACAATCGAGGTAGTTTTGTTGTTTCTTCTGAGATATAGAAATCCAAGAAAGAAAACTCAAAGTTCTAAAAATAGCTATTTATAATGAATTTTTACGCTTTTCTTTGTTTTAAAAATTCGTAAAATTTGAAAGAAAAATTACCAGAGTAAGAATAGCTCTTTCGAAACATAAAATGACGCTTATGACGTGATATAATAAACTCAAATCCGCGTGTCCTTCTCGTCTTGATCTTTTATATATTCGTTTATAGACACGAAATTATAATCACCGTCAAACTCGAAACTCATCTCATCGAGTGTACATGCACGATTCTTGACTCTCCCTGTACATTATTCGAGGAAGCATCAAGCGCATCTCTCCACGCGTTGCTCGCCGCAGCAACGCGACGGAATCAGTGATTAATGACTACGAACGTTTTGCAAACCGCGACAAACCATGCAGAATGTTCTCAACGACGAGAACGAGAGCTCGTCTTCCAGCAGTCGGCCGTTTTCCCCGTAACCGGTCGTCAACGTCCACCGATCGACGCTGATCGACGAAGACGCGGCGCCGAAGACAGTGTCCGATGGAAACAGGTTTGACGTTGGACGTCGCGGCCGCGAGTCCGCGGATCGACGATTATGAAGCCACCGCGACGCTTCCAAAGGCGATATCTCGCAGATGGCACTTATTAACTGCCCCGGGGCGTCATTTCGAACAGCAGCTGCGTTTCGGCGACCGGGAAATTCGAAAATTCCGTTCCACGAGCGCCGAGATGGAATTTTCTGGTACATAACCGAAGAAATCTCATGGGTACGTTTCTGTCCTCTTCAGCGAGAACGTGGAACGTAATTTTGCGAAAGAAGATTTCTCTTTGTTTACTTGTAAAAGAAAAACACTGTTAGCTAATTGTGGCCACTTCTCCCAACTTAATCCTTGAAAATCATCATTTAAAAAATTGAGTTAATTGCTATCGTAGATTTAATAGCGGTATCCATAAGTAACGTCGTTTCTCGATACTGTGCAAAATTTTATTTCTTTTAAATTATTGTCGTTAGATGGCAATGTTTATCAAATTTGAAGAAAACGATGTTACTTATACTTAATACATTGCTCAATTTGGAATTTTTAACTCAATTTATTGTCAGAGATAACGCACAAGTACAAAGAGATATTAAATATCTTAAATTTTTGTAACGTAACAGAGATTCTTATAATCATCAGTGATACCACGATATCACTTATGGTTTAAAATCTGGGAAGTGATCATTATTATAAATACGTTGTTTAGTATTTTTTCTAATATTTATGAAATATAGTAACAAAGTGACTATAACAAATAAATATGATGATATAGTAATAAAGTAAGGTATAGTGATAAAATACAGTATAAAGTATATTTATAAAATATAGTAATAAAGTGAAATAACGCTCGAATAACAGTATTCTCTATATTTGTTCCGATAATAAGTAAAGACGAGGGTGACAGTAGTTAATATAATACACTATAAACGAAATTCTACTGTAACAAATACATATAGAAAAAATTATATTTCTTTTTACAGTCATATAGAAAAAATTTATATATAGAATATCTGGAGCACGTTGTGAGAACTAATCAAAAATTTATCACAATATCGTAAATATCCAAGTGAAGACATAACTGTAATAAAAAAATATTAAAATCCTTCGAATTTTCCTTCGAAAAAATCTCAATGTTAAAAAAATGAAATATAAATTAATTAAGGAAACACTGCAGATGACACACCGCGTTAACGTAATTCTTAACCAGAATAGAAAAGATTAATAATTACTCAGCTTTATTAAAAATCAAGAACATGTTTTCAAATATATTTCGTAACGATTCGCGGGAAAAATGTTCGTAAAAGGAAAACCAGCTGAAAATTTTACCCGGCGGAGGTAATGAAAATCCGATCAGCAGCGAACGCGTTAAATATGATAATTTTATTTCTTGCGGTATCAAATTACACGAACGGCATCGCTATTTTTCGCTCCGAACATATTATTTTGTTATTTCATTATTTATTGTGCTTCGAAAGCGGAGAATGAGATATGATACACATATTTCGGTCTTTGTATGTCCAAAATGTTTGTTAATCCTGCGAGAATTTCAAAAAGAACGGCAAAATCGTAGTTGAACATTTTCGCAAAGAAAAGTCGCATCAATCTTGATGCGCGTACGCGTGTGTGAAAACACCATGATCGAAAGACGAGCCCGTGACGAGACACAACAATGAACACCATCGACAATGGTCTGGACACAAATTACAGGCGATTGCAAGATGGTCATTCCTCGAAAGCAGTCGAAAGGGTGACTGTCGGCTGAGACCAATGGCGTCACCAGAGATTCCAGCCTCTTCGTACCGTTACAAATTACAATTTAGACTGCGGATTTCTACCCATTTGTGAAAATTTAAAAGGTGCAAGCGTGCGCGTGATACGCAAAGATTTTTATCACTGAAAATGATTTTAGCCTTCTTCAGGTGCGTTAATGCAACGTTAATGCAACGAAAATTAGCGATTGGTTGATTTGGGTCACGTGATTCGTGAGGGGGCGTGGCGTTGTCTGGTACTGAGCGATAGCGCCTGTAATTTGTTTTCTATCGATTCAAACGTTTGCATATCAATAAAATTTTATGGCAAAAAAGTCGTCTTCCCTAGTCAGAAATTGTAGGGTACAAGTCGTGCAGGTTTGTGTAGAGGCTCGAATTTAAATGTTGAAACTTTGAGACTTGTGAACTGAGAAGTAAGAAGATATACCCTTTAGAGATTTGCTTGTTTTCGCTCCATTTTGGAGAAAATCTCTAAGGGATTTCTTTTTTTCCTTTCTCAGTTTATCAGTCCTCTGTAAAGCTTCCGTTCTGACATTTAAATTTGGGACACCCTGTATAAATATTTAAAGAAGAGTAGAGCAACAGATGCAAAGAAAATAAATTTCTTTCTTTAGGTCCTACTCCTTTAACTAGTACGTCTGTAAAAATTAAAAAATGTATAAATATCAGCTGTTTAGTTGCAATTTGTAGTATTATATATATTTATAAATTGTACAGTACAAATTTGTGATAATTTAATACTATAAGTAGATTTTTGTGCAAAAAGCAACGTACAAAATGTAGCTATCTACATATCAAGACTTGCAAAACTATAGCCATAAGATTTCCAAAATAAATCGTGCGTTGTATCCACTAAAAATATGAAAACAGACATTCTCCAATTCTTCGATATCAATCGTTCGATTCATAAAAATACGAATTTGTGCAAAAATCCACAGTCTATAGCTGTATTAAAAATTATTATTATTATCCACGATCTAGCCACGACAAAATCCTACAAAAGGTTCAAAGCAGAATCGCGACGTAGATTTAAAGAATACCACAAGTAACGTACTGTCCTCGATAAAAAGCAGAAACGGGGAAACACGAAGCGTTTAACAAGCAGAAATTTAACTTTCATTATATTTGATAGTGCAAACGGTCACACGATGGGCGGGATTCGGTGCGTTGCGCACGAGTCACGAGATATTCCGTGCTCGGTCGGCTGGAAAACGTGTGTTTCGGGCGCGTTTCGTGCACCCCCGTGTTACGAATGATCTACGGTAGTTACAGGGAGGTTTCGTTAAATGAAGAAATTATGACGAACTTAGCGCACGATTGCACGGGGCCCCGGTAACTGGAATAGAAGTTTTCGACCTGGTTTTAAAGTTTCGGCCGGATCCTTCGATTCAAACCTCCTCCCCCTCCCCACCCCCCAGCCGCGGGAAGCGTTAAAATTGCATATTGAAACGTGGCTCGTTTTCGAGCAACCCGCTATGGTTATTGCAGGCCGCGAGAGCCTTTATAAATATCTCGAAACGAAGTGCATCGTGAAATGCGATGGGAATGACGGCGGCTGTGTAATTCCGAGCTAAGCCACGTAACGAGAAAGAAAAGGGATGAAAATTTAAGTCGCTGGCGATTATCGATCAAAGTGCACGAATCTCTTTAAAATTGAGAATAATTTCCAATTTCCAATATTAATTGCACGTTTGATAAAAAATCGAAAAATCGATGCTTTCCTGACAGTTGATTGATTTGCTATTTGTTCATTATATTGCGAAGTGAGGTAACTCGTACGATGTACACGCTTTGTCGATTTTTTCGAACAATTTCTTTGCATTAGGCACGTCTGACGTCAGATTGTAATGTAAGGAGTATCAATGGGTCTCAGTCTGTGTAACATTTATTATACTAATATTAATTTTAACTATTCAATATTATTGAAATGAATAATCACTTGTTTATACTGAAATAAAATAATCTGCGTCAAACGTCAATTCGTAATGTAACATGTATTACTGGGTCAATCAATGTTCAATATTAATTATACTAATATTAATTTTAGTTACTCAATATTATTAAAGTAAATAATAATTTATTAACATCGGAATAAAATAATTTACTTGAATATTCTCCAAGTTATTCACGTAATTTAGTGCCAATTACAATAACCAAGCTACGATCAACCAAGCTGGGTTAAATATTCGGTAAAAAAAGCTATAAAATACATCTATGTCAAACATACATCACCAAATTGTTAAATTTACACTTTTGAGAAATAAGCATTGAGGCCAAAATTACTACACTTTGGATACTTTATACTTTACGTATTTTTCGCTACTTTAACCTCTTCTGCCACGCGTGTCGAGAACTTTTTAATCACAGATTGCAATGTTTTCTCAGTTTTAAGTATATTTAAATGCAATCCAGGTAATAAACAAATGACAAGTTTATTACTTTTAATCATTTCTACCCAGTGAGCGACGAATTATCGTACACTCGTTATGGTCCGCAATCCCGTGCTAGCGCAAGGGGTTAAAACGCAAATGAATTCGCGGTCCATCGCACCAGTGAATTACTCCGAAGGAAAACCGTGATTCTCGTCACACCGTACGTACGTACACTCGGCGAAAAAATTGTATTTGCCGTTGACGACGAGGCGAGGTAATTTACGGAAACGGGGTCCACGGGGTCCGACGCCAGTGCAGCAGCGGTGGAGGATACAGAGAGCGTGTGCGAAGCGTGAAGACGGTTAGGGACTCGTTAGCCCGAATGATAAGTCGGAGCAATTTCACAGCTTGAAGCGCCGACAAAACAGACGAGAACGGATGCTGCCACGCCGGGGCTCGAAAGAGAGATTCCACCGAAACCTTATTCTTCGGCCACCCCGTCCCAGTCGGAATGGAGGCCGGTTTGTCGATGGGACGGCCACTTAAACGAACCGGCCACCGGTCCCGTCCCTCGTCCCGATGAAACGCGACTTTCGGCCAACAAGAAAAAATTTGAAATCGAAACCGAAAGGAATAGCGCGCGTCCGCTGAAGAGATCGATTCGAATTCGGTCCTGTTGAGACGATTTCTAGAGACGAAAAAAAGAAAAAAATATAGCACTCGAGTGAATTTTGAGAAACCTTGCGCAGTTTACGCGAATTTACGTTACGAAACGTAAGGGGAACCTTGACAAGGGATTTCGAGCGAACGGTCGAAGATTATGATAATGTTTCGTGATGTTGCGAAATTGCATCGATGACGGGAAATGCAAAACAGCTGTGAGGTGAGTGGCAAGTAGCGTTGATTGGTTTCAGGCAACTTTTTTTGACGTGTGACAGACAAATTTATGTTGCATTTTAGTCCGTGTAATTTTTAACCCTCGTCAGTTTGACGCATTTTTCTTGCAAAATGTTTCCTGCGAAAATTTTGCAGCATTTCAAGTAGATGCGGGCAGAAAGGTGAGAATTCCCTTTATTTTTTTAACAAACAAAGTATATTTTGACAGCGAAATGCGCTGTCGGCAAAATATGCCGCTGCAAACAACATTCGTTTTCAAATTGTTATTATTTCCAATTATTGCACCGCAATTGTGCGTTCAATGCTTTCTGAAGATGCGTACAGGCATTTATAGCTGTGACAAACTACAGAAGATAAGATCAAACATCTGTATTGATTCCTGTGCAATCAGAATGTGACCATTTAAAGCTATTACCTAATCGTTATATTCCTGTTATACACTTTAAATTTACATGCACAGAAAAATCTGTGATAGGTAACTTAACACCAACAACGCTATCATGGATTTACGTTGTTCAATTTTGAAATTTTTAATCTCATTTGATGTTATTATATATATTATAATCTCTATCAGAGGTAATATAAAACAGAAAAAGAAGAAAAATTAAATATCTTATCGTCGAATACCATTCAAGGGTTAATAATACCAGGCACAAAATGTTGAATAAATTGCCTTCCCTTCCGTAATGTAAAATCTTACGATACGACCGTCAAACACCATCGACGATACTTCCCTCAACGCTCAACACTCCGCTTCCCTTCGTACAAAGATCGATCGAATAATCACCTGTGCTTTGTCAGACGTTAGGCTAGACATCTTCTGTGTATTTAGCACAGAAGTAAACCAGACCACCTTCACCGTCGGCAGGCAGTCTAAAATCAAACTGTCGTCGTCAGAGTCGCTCGTAATTCCCCTTAAGCGCGAGTTTTCTAAATCGTGACACTTAAATGGCCGTCGCGGGGAGCGCGTGCATTTAAATCGGCGGCCTGATAGGCGGAGATCGAAACGTCCGCGTCGACGGAGCCCGAAGTAACGAGCATTAACGAGACACGCAACAAAGATCGCTCGTTCGGATCATTAATAAGCGGGAAGAACGGCGTCGAGTTCTCGTCGTTCACAATTGGTAACCCCTTTTCCTGGCACGAATCAATTTTTTTTCGCGGTTTCTTCCCAACTTTTCTGAGAAAAAAGTGCACGTAATTGAGTTTTTTTTCTAAGAGAGATGGACATACTTAAACGTAAACCTAACCCAGTGTATATCTTTGTGGAAGTTTACTCATCTCTTAATTAATGAGTTTTACGAGGTTTAATATCAACGCAACAGCTGTTATTTATTTAACTGATCGCTTGCTTCAACGAAACTCTATTACTGTTCTATTTTCTTCCATTCATTCATTTCAAAATGTAACCAACTCCGCTTTAAATCGGAAATTCGTTTTATACTCCGATTGTTCGAGTTTGTTTTAGAAAAAACATGCACGATTTCGTTAACAATTATCTGTTTTAAAATGGAAAATCAACAAGGAACATTTCCGGAGAGGAAAAAATAAAGCTGTGCAGGCTCGTAAAAAATTATTTGACGCGTACGGTGGAGAAACCTCCAAAACTACGGCAGTGTCAGAATTATTTTACTAGGACATCGAATCGTTCTTGGAACATTCTTTTGTCGAAAAATGAGATGAGAACTTGAAAGAGAAATAAGATGATTGAAAAAAATGATCAATATATCATCGAATAAAGTTTGTTCCTCACGAAAAATCGTTTTTCAATTACGCACGAAAAAACACAGTTACTTCTTGGCCAATCTGACATATGTCAAAGAGAGAAAGTTTGCAAGATTCACGTTCCTCCATTGAAAAACATTCAATTCGTTCATCTTTTTATGGCAAAAGTTTACAATTCCAAATGCAGTCAAAGATATTGGGACAGTGACCAGTATTTACGTCTTAAAATTAGAAAAATTAAATAATACTACAAGACAATATTACAAAATACACGAGCAATTTAAAAATTCCATTATTTACGATAAATACCAAGAATACGTCCAAAGCGAAATTTCCTCCGCTTTTCATTTCCCCAATAATTATCTACGCAACGCAATTTTCTTCCACAAATTTATTACGATCGCTATGTATAAACTCGGGAAATGATAGAAATTAAATCGACCGTATCATTGCGCGTTGCTTTAATCGCGCACGGTGCAAAGCCATGCTAGAAATTGTCGTTTATCGCGCGAGTTATCGAGACGTTGCAATTACCTCTTATTACGCGATATCCAGAAAGTCTCCGTATATCGAGACTCGACGCAGAAATCTGCGATAAATCTCGACAAACTCACGTTCTGAGTTAGAATCAGACTGGCTGAGATCTCCTCTCGCGCGCTGGCAACTGATTGCGGACCGTAACGAGTGACCAAGCCGTACACAATAATTCGTCGCTTTCCTTTTCTTTTGAACTCGTCGGTGTGATATCACTGGATAGAAATCATTGAAAAGTAATAAATTTATTATCTGTTTTGCCTGCTTGATTATACTCAAGCATACTTAAAATTGAGAAAATATCGCAATTTTGGGACAAAAAGTTCTCGACATGCGTGGCAAGCGCAAGAGGTTAAACTCCAACTCCAGAGACGGTATATCGAAACTGGCCACTCCTAATTAAACCGATCAACCGCGAAAGCCGGAGCCGTTCGGATCAATTACAGATTCCCTTGAATCAACAGAGCAAGAGTACCACACGGGAGGAACGGGAAGAAAATCCGGGAGAACGTTTTCTCCCGGAGATACAGGAAAAGCCGAGGTAGTGGAGGTCGTGGGCGGGGAGGAGAGAACGACAGAGGAGAGCGGTCGCGAGAAGAGACGGAACGGAGTAAAGTGCAGATCGTACTCGTCGTCCGGTTGCCAGGCAACGCGCTAATTAGCCCACCCAGCTCTTTCGAGTGGATACTCGAGGGTACTTGCTAACCTCTCCCCTGGCCTCCCAGCCCCTCGGCACCGTGTCTCCGATCTGCCCTCTTCGTCCGCGTCTGCCCGCGACCTCTGCCGCGGGGACAGTGACATCGCGCATCGGGATCGTTAATGCACGCGCGCGCTCTCTCTCTCTCTCGCTCGCGAACGGTTCGGTTTCGTTCGCGAATGACCAAGGCGCGATCGAGAAGATCGTCTGACTTTCCATCGTGCAACGAGGAGGATGTAGCCTCTCCTCGGTCGAGAACTCGACTCGAGGTATAGCGGAGCTCTCTCGCGCGTGTAAATCAATCGGAGGCCGTAAAATTCGATCCTTGGCCGAGCCGAAGGGATATTCCTTGGCTTTTGCTCGTTTATTTGCTTTACGCGGAGCCATCGCCCGGCCCGCGTCTAATTACGGGACGGAAATTGAGCGCGAGCCAGGGTCAACCGCGTAACACGCGCGGATAATATCTGGATAGTAATAGACGCCGATTGGAAATTAACTCGTTTATCGACACGTGCGTTCGACTCGTAATCGCGCGATTATTTTGTTTTTTGTCCTTTGTTTCTTTTTCTTTAGAGGGATATTACCACTTTCGCGCTTCTGCGTTCGAAAGAAATTTCGATAGCAATTCGATATCTAGAGTTTCGAGAAACGTTTGTACGTTTGATAGCATTGAAATTACAGGAGGTACAGTAAATGTAAGATATTAACTTTTAGTTGATCGATTCTTTTTTCGAAAACTTTGATGAATACTTTGCAAGAGAAAAGAATAATCTTTGTTCATTAATATATTAGTATGTTGTACATTAATGTATCAATACGTGAAAATTGATAATTTTCAAGCTGCTTGCACAATTTCTCAACAATAGTTTTACTTATCTAACAGCCATTTAAAGTAATCCCTTTATCTTTTAGGAGAATGCGACCCCTATATGAATTATACTAACTATTCAAAGCGATGTAATTAATAAATAAATTTCCATTTTCAATTTATAACTTCAATCCTAGTCGAAAAATTACTGAAAAACAGTTTCTCCCTCTCTAAATGAAAATACTTCCTTGAACTGGTGGAGAGTTCAAGATTCTATCTAAGCAAATTTGTACGCTTACAAATTTTTCAACAGACTGCTGCGATAGAAAGACCAAAATGTGACTGAAAGATTAAAATGTGAGATTCAAATTCTCTGCTCGTAGGGAAATTATATTCCTGCAAAAAAAAAAAAAAAAAAAAGAGGAAGCTCAAAAGTGCACTAGATTATGCAGTAATTGTGTAAAAATATACAAAAAATATTCCAGGATGAGCACATTAATAACAATACGTGGAAGAAACAATTCTCTGTTCAAGTTTAATTTCTTCAGTCGTGTTCGTAAATTTGAAAAAAATCCATAAAAATTTCCGGCATTTGATCGTTGTCAAATAAAGAACGAGACGTTACTGTAATTGCCGCTTGATAGAGCGTTCAATGAAGCCGACTCGCTCGTACGCAGGCAAAATAGAAATGAAAGGAGTATACTGCACAACGCAAGCGTTCAACGCGCGTTTGATCTTCGGCACCGCGCGGTGACATCATCATCGTGTGAATATGAACAGAGGTATTTCCATCGACGAGGGCCTTTCCCACGGACCGGTGACACCTGTTCGAGCACCTTTCAACATGTGCGTGCGCTATTGCGTACTTATTATGTATCGACAAGCATAATGTCAAGTCCGGATGTTCGTCGATAATACCACGAACGTTCCTCTCATTCAACGTCCATCAACGTACGTAAGGAAACTCCAGTGGTGAATTAACGTTTCACGTTTCGCGAGTGTCACACTTCCACATGGCAAAATGGCACGCGTCACACAGCTGCACGTCTTGCGCCTTTTCTAATCTTCGTTTGAAAAAACGTTTTAACGTATTTTCGTGTTGTCGTTGTCGTAATACGACAGTTGTAAAGATGTGTATTTTATTGAAAAATAAATGTTCACTTTCCAAGAAATGCCCGACAGTCTTCCTCGTTTTTCCGTGCAGCTCCTCCTTTGAAACTTTTCTCGAGTATTTTGTGCATCGTCATCGTTGTACATTTTTACAATATATCTTTTTTCGTACAATTCGCTTCTTGAAATCCAAAGATTCTACAGTTTTATAAAATTTAAATTTCACAAAATATTAGGGGCACCACAACTACAAGTAATGTGGTTTTCCGACACTGTACAAAATTTTATTTTATTCAAGAGTTGATACGTTATAGTCTTAATCTATGATACAATTTAACAGTAAACACATTAAATGTCAATCTATTCAACTAGAACATAGGCTACGTTGTAACAAGTTAAATTATTGTCACTAGATGGCAATGTTTATTAAATTTGAAGAAAACGAGGAGATTCAAATTCTTCGACATCTTTAGCACTGTCACAACCCTTAACGAGGTTAAATTTTCTTACAGAATCCAGTCATTGTCGCTGCAACAGCAAATAAACCTTCCACATCTTGAATAGATTAAGAAGCGATCGAACGATCGAACCAGCCAAATCAGGCTAACAGCAGGCTAGAACGAACGTCCAACAGACAAGCGAGAAAACAGGCCTTGGTCTTGGCGCAGGTTCGAAGAGAGCCGAAGAAACAAAGAGAGGCTGACAGAGAGGCTTAGAATCGGCCAGAGACAAAAGGGGGAGAGGTCGCCGGAAACGGCTGGTGGTTAGACGAAACACAGGTGCAGCCGCGAACGTGAGCGCACCTCGTAAAGATGCAAATATCGCCGTGGCTCCGATGGAGTCGTCAGCGACTGTCAAAGCGCGATCGCGCGAGGAAACGGGCACGCTTTCGCCCTCCGCGCGAAACAACACATTCTCGCAGTTGCCCGCAAGATAAACACCCAAGGATCCGCGCAGCCTTTCCTCCCCTCCGAGCAGAAGAACCAAGGATCCTTCCTTCCACGTCCCATCGAGCGCTGCCTCGCTCGCATTTTCTGTTTGCTCGGCAAATAAACCCTTCTCCGGCAACCGCTGTCTCTCTCTCTCTCTCTCTCTCTCTGCTCGCGAAAGAGATTCTTCGCACGGGATCGTCCATTGTCACGGTTGCTACGAGCACAAGGTGGCGGCGTCCTGTTTCTCCAACCCGACTTTAAATGGCCTTCGATCGCGTTTACGGCCCGAACGGATGCGAACCGGTCGATCGCCCGTGTCGACAAACACACTTTGATTACTTGCACAGCTTTGTGGTCGGATAAGTGTGGGATAGGGTTTTTGGGAAAAGGAGGACCCTTTGACCGAGGATTTGGTTACAGTGGCTGTTGTTTCAGATTTAGGGACTCGGATCACTTCGGATCGGTGGAAACGCAACGACAACAGCAGTGAGATCTGACTCGATAGCGTCGAAAATATATTGAGACGTTTGATACTTGTGCGAAAACGTTTATGCTTTCTGCTTAATTAATGAAATGTAATTCCTTAATAACAATAAGATTGTTGTAAAAATATCGAAAATATCGAATAGTTTCTGCGGAAACGTTCGATAAACTTTGATTGATGAAACGCAATTCCCTCCACCAATATAGTCCGGCCAAGTATCAAGCGAATACCTACAATTTTAAAAGTTTAATATCTACAGGCATATCGAAATGCATTTGTAAAGTTTTAAACGGACATCGAAACGTTTGTCGAAATATTCGATACGTGTATCGATTGACAGTGATATCAAACGAACGACTGCGTTTTTTTTTTTTTTTTATGAGTGGGACGTGGATTTTAAAATTTTCGTGAACGTCGCTGAGAAAGAAACAGAATACTACGAGAAATTTGTTTCATCTATTGTACTGCTATATACTCTATTTTGCATATTTCGTGCAGCTACTTTTGCACATTATTTATATTGTGCACACAGGTTTGCAACTCCCAATTTTCAATAAATGCATAAATTTAACGAGTATTGATACACATCATACACCAAAAATTTAATTATTATATATTATTGATGCAAACGTATGTATTTTAGAAAATGGACAAAGAGGATTGGGACAAAAATTTGTTGTTATAAAATTTTAAAAATATACCTCTTATTATCACTGAAAGTGTTATCACTGAATCGGGCCTCTTCAGGTGCAACGCTGATGCAACGAAAATTAGCAATTGGTTAATTTGAGTCACGTGATTCGCGAGGGGGCGTTGGGTAGACCTCGAGTAGGAGTGGCGTTGCCTGGTACCGAGCGATTGCGCCTGTAATTTGTTTCGTATCGATTCAAATGTTTGCGTATCAATGAAATTTTATGGCAAAAAGGTCGTCTTCATTTCCTAGTCGGGACAGTTGCTTCTGGGGTACAAATTGTGCAGTTTTTTTGAATATACTTTATATATTTATATTTAAAAATTATACTACACGTTATTTGCCATAGATTTACCATTTAATCAATCCAATTGGAACATTATATCGGAATAGAAATTACACAAATCGTTTGAAAAATGTTTCTGACGACTTGAGAGGAAAACATTGAAGAAAGGAAAGTAACTACAGTTTTTTATTCAGGATCAACAACGTTAATGTTGGATTTGTAAGGGAATCAAAAGATGTGCGTGATTTTGAATACTCTGAATACGATCAACACCGCCGATAATTTATTGCAATACGAACTGCAACATCGCACGCTAATTGCAAAAATATATTCCCAACGCCTAATTTCGCTTGTTCATCGCGCATATTTATACATTTATTGTTTCGAGTTTAAAAATTCCCCATCGCGCTTCTTGCAAACTCAACTCCTGTCACGTTGTGTCGTATCGCATTGTGCGCGCTGCAAGTAGTCGATGTTTACCCGCAACAAAGCGTCCCATTCACACGAATACAATTCTCCTAAAATTTCCCAACGCGTCCCCCCTCTCCACCCCTCCCCCGTGAAAACAGCTCGTCACTTCTGTCGACACTTTCCATCGCCACTTTGCTACTTTGCTGGCCGATCGCGCGACGAGTTCTCTCGGGACAGAAGCGATCCTCGTCCATCCTCGCGGCGGAGAGAGAGAAAGTAAACACCGTGGCTGAATGGACGAGTGGTGGCTTTCTGGCGTTCTCTGGCCGCAGCCCCGTTGTTGCCTCCTAGATAAATAAATAAATAAATCGGCAATTTCACCTCGAGGCTCGGCTCGAGGTAAGAAAACGCGGCGAAGACAAGACCGCCACGTCGGCCGGCAATCCCGGGGCCACGGTCAACGGGCGATTGTTGTTTTAAGGGTGTGAAACATGACAGGTGCACAATAAGCGGTGATGCTGCAGGTGCGAACGCCACGGCTAACGACGGAACCGTGAAAAGACCCGGAATCCTCCACGTCGCCGCAGTGAACGACGCGCGTAACGCGGGACAATTTGTGATCGGCGAGGATTCCGAGGAACCGCCGAATCATCGGGCTCGGTTCCCTTCGCGAGCTTTGGCTTTCCTGCCCAGAGGGTTCAGAAACGATTAAATCGACTTTTCGGAAATCTTCGTTTCGGTTTCGAGGGAATTTGGAACTTCAGTTCTCCCAAGTTTGCTGCGGTATGCAGAAGCGCAAAATGGACGAGATTTGTATTATTTTGTCATTACACGCGCTCTTTATTTTAGCTCTCGTCGTGTCTTGTTCGCCAAACTGTTTCACTCTGCGGATTTTAGATGATTATAGGTAGTTATGAGAATTTCTTTTTCTCTTTCTAAGAGTATACATTATCATTTCTCTTACAAGAAGTATGAGTAATTAGGATGATGTGATTTACTACTGCGTGTAGTTCGAGAGGATAAAACCTTTTTAATCTACGGATGTGGTTTGTCTCGTCCAAGTTGAATGGCCAGAGGATGATCGCTTACGCGTATGCTGTAACGGGAAATTTGAAGGTACAAAACTACACACAGTATGTAAAATTGCGTAGCGTATACAAACTATAATGTACAGGTTGTTATTATCTAGATTCTATTTTTCAAATTTTACTGACGTTCCTAAACAGTATCAATTATCCACTTAATATACTTTTTCAAAAGATCAAAGCACCCTACGTATGTCAGTGTTTTATCAGTTTCTTCAACCATAACCACCAATTTCTTGAACCGTGTATTCACATGTTTGAGAAATCAATTTTTGTGAATTAACACGAACAAAGTTATTTGAAAACGGAGCTGTTTCCTAGCCGTTGCAACATTTCCAATTGTGATCGTTACACCTATAGAATCTCCCGCCTCGCTGTATTATGTCAAATTATTTAATTTTCCATCATATTTCACGCAAAAATTCCCAGAATTGAGCAACGCGAAGATTAAATATTCAACACTGAATAAAATCAGTTGAGAATTAAAATTGTTCCAAATTTCGTGCAAAAAAAATGCTTCGTCGCATTGTCATTTCAACTCTCAAAGTTAATCCACCGTTGTTCCTCGCGTAACTCTCGACGTCGAGAGACGAACGAAAATGGGTAATGCTTGATATCCCTTATAATATAATAGTTTATAGGTTGAATGGTGAATGTGACCGACGCGACGCGGCAATGATAATTAATCAAGCTGAACGCCACGGTGGCGCCCTTCGTGCCGCGTAATAACAGCGCGAGCTGTGTGGTCCATCCTTGTTCCACGAACACGGGATTACGCTGTCAACCGACGCGGCGCCTGATATCCCAACTCTCTCTTTCTCTCCTCGAGAAATTCTGCACATGCAGAACGACTGCTTTTATTCGTCGGGGGACTGGAGCTGGAAAATTTACTCGAGCGTTGCGGAAACGTGGCCGTTTGTGGCTGAGAAATCGCGCGGACCGATGATATGTGCACAGATACACATTTCAAACTAGCAAGACTCATATCTAAACTATTCGTCGTTTCAAAAATGTCTCAATTGCATTTTTTTTCTGTATCAAGGTGACATACCACATAGTTTGTCTGTAGATAGACGCGTGTGGGAGATATGAAAGTCGCTGTTATTTTTTCAACTAACAACATAATTTTCGCAGCAAGTCATTTTCTGTAAGGAAGTATTAAAGACGGGGAAGGAAATATATGCAGAAATTAATTTCAAATAAGCACAGACGTCAAATAATTACGATCCGTCGAGTCAACCGCAACTTTCGGAGGCTACGAATGAAAGCTTATTAAACTGAAGTTGAAAGTCCATTGGAGGATTGACCCAGTTTGCGTCCGATTAGTATTTCATTTTGCGTCAAGACTGTTACTCGCGTAACTCGACAAATTTAAACACAGGTTTGCACAATCGACGAAAAGTCGCGGGAAATCGGATGGACGATCGCAGCATGCGATCAACAATTACTCAGACGCGTCAAGCACCGACCACGTGCGAGGACAAGAGGAGATGCGATTAGCCGAGATTAGCGGCTCGAGAAGAGAGGATACATTGTACTCTGCCGCGTAATTGGGTCAACGACG
>KQ435746.1:1388151-1398788 GCA_001276565.1 Melipona quadrifasciata
AACGACGTCTTTCAGAATCTCTTTTGACATACGCGAGCGACGAGCGTCTCCTCGTACGCGGCAAAAAAGACACGCTCTCGAGATCGGTCCTTTTTTTCTTCCCCGCAGCTACTTGAAAGAGACACTTTCTTGAAACTCGTGGGCGATTGAGGGAAGTAAGATCACGAAATAAGATTGGAGAATTTTCGTCGCGACAGATTTGAGGCTTTCGGATGAAAATTGACAATTACAGACGAAATTTCTACTTTGTAAACTTTGATTGTAACTGCAATACACGTAAATATCTTCGAAAATAAGTAAGTGTTTATCCTTCGTTTCATGTCAGAGTCGTGCAGTACTGATTACTCAATGGATTAGAGTTGCCAAGAATCAAAATTTTACGAACGGAGCTTGATAAGCGAGACAAAGAGTTTCAGGAATTCAATAATATTGATCATTCTCAAAGGTGTTCCTTTCCCAGAATTTCAGACGTATTATTAAGAAAAAAAAAAAATTATGAAGGAACAACTAAACATATTATAATTTAATTTCAGTTTTGATGCTGATCGACAGTTTATTATTAGTCAATATTAGACAACAACCAGATGACCTGACCTGTATGATAAACGCATAATCATGGTGTAATAGAGATAATTTATCCAAGAGATTCATTTACGTATCTGAGGAACGAAAGATCAACTTCAGAAAGTGACTTCTAACTTACTGAATATCAACAATATTATTTCTGCATTAATAATTTTTATATCATATTGTTTTACACTTTATTCATGTTACTATTATTAATATATTATTAACAGTTATTGATAACTAGCTATTATTAATATTAATTAAATAGTTATTAATAACTAGCCCCGGTACAAAACATTCAAGAACACTGAATCCTATTTTTTTAGTTATTTTTAGTGTTTCAATGTTTCCGAATCAATCGACAACTTTCTGCTACGTCAAAATAATTTTATCCTGCAGCAGCCGATGCCACCCTACGTATACGTGCAAATTTAAATGAAACACGTAGCAAACGTGCGATGTATCGTCGGTACGTCGATTCGATTCATCCGAAGAAAAAGTACCGTTCGAGGCGCGCGGATGGAGAAAGAGTTAGAGGCAGGACGAGGGACGCGAAGGAACGGGTCACTCGTAAAATTCCTCGAGAGTAATCACCTGCACGGGCAACCGAGCCGACAACACGGACACGATGGTGCGTCATCGGTGTTAATCGCGGGGTAATTCATAGACGATCGTCGCTAATGACGCGATCGGATCTCAAGGATTTTAATGGCGCGTGACGTTGGCCGATTCCCGCGATTGGAACGCGCGTCGAGCGGCGAATCGAGATTCCGGATTCGGAGCGCAGGCAGCTGTCACTACGACGCGCGACCAGTGTTTCACGCGTGTTTTCTCACTTTTCTGTTGCTGTTGTTGCTGCGCAGCGCGTTTCAGCGCGCGAGCTTGGAATTCCGAACCGCGAGAGTCGACGCGGAAAAGTGCATTTAGGTTACGTGCACGCGGAACAACGTCATTGACTGATTTCACTTTGTCGAAAGAAGAAATGTTTTTTAACAGAGTTCTCTGATTTTTACATTGTTTATTTTATTTCAGGCGTGATAATTTATTACGTTTAAATTGTAAATGTTGACTTTAATTTTGATTTTAATAGTAGATTATACGTATAGGTTTTTTTGTTTCAATTTTGATTTTGACATTAATAACGTGTTTGATTTTAAATGTTAATAATTTGTTGCACGTACAGAACATTGACTTTGATTTTCATCCTGCATCTCTGATTTTTAACGTTATGATTAGTTGTACGTATAATTTTTCAATTATTTTCATTTTGACCTCGAATCTTTGGTTCTGAATGTAATGATTTGTCGTGTATATCGATCCTACGTTTCTGCTTTCAAATGTATTAATTCATTGCACGTGCAAATTTTTCATTTTGATGTCGGTGATTACATCTTCGATTATAAACGCAATGATCTGTTACACGCATGCATCGTGACTTTGATTTTGATCCAACATTTTTTGGTTTCAAACGTAATAATTTGCTGTATAGATGGATTTTGATTGTGATCTTATATCTTTGATTTCAAATGTACTAGTTTACTTTACGTTTTTTTATTTTGATTTTGATCTTACACATTTGATTTTAAACGTGATAATTGCACATGTAATTTCTTTCGTTTTGAGTCAGATCTTACATTTTTTTATTTTAAAGATAATGCAAATTTGCTGTATGTCTTTTATTTCAAACACGTGATAATTTGTTACGTGTATAGGTCTTTGATTTTGACTTTGATCTTCACACCTTCTTCGATTTCAAACGCAACAATTTGCTGTGCGTGGGTGATTCTTTCATCTGGCTGCAAGCTTTCTAAATTTATCGTTTCTCGTTTTAGAAACAAAATATAAATTTATCTCTTCGGCATAAGTCGGAATTGTAAAAGACAATTCTAAGAAACAAAGTCATTGGCCAATAAGTCAACGAATTAAAATATTCGAACCAATATCTACGCACAGAGCATGGAAATTTAATTACAACTGAATGTTTATCTGTACTGTCAGTCAAAAGTTTGGGCATACATCTATAGTATGTAAAATACATAGAAATTTTGCAAATTATCAAGAATATTTTTCATTATCAATAGTGATGTTTTTGCCTAAAATATTACAGTTATCTATAGGAAATGCCTATCATTACGTATAATACGATCAAAAATAATGTAGCAAATATACTAAAATACTGAAATATACTAACCTTGGGAATAATTTTGGAATGCTTTAATATTTTTTCAAATATGAAAAATCTTATATTTATATTTTTACAGATATACCTATTTTTTTCTTAACACTGAACGAGTCCATTTCTACCGGTCGAATGACAGAATATGAAATACAGATCATACTTTTACAAAAAAAATACAGATAATTGTCAATTGAATATGGAAAACAATGCACAAAATAATTTTCAGATAGTAAGAAAAAAAAAACTGCACGACTTGTACCTCAGTACAATTCGTCTCACTAAAAGGCCTAGAAGCAACTGTTCCGACTAGGAAATGAAGACGACATTTTTGCCATAAAATTTTATCGATATGCAAACATTTGAATCGATACAAAACAAATTACAGGCGCGATCGCTGCGTACCTGACAACGCCACTCCTACTCGAGGTCTACCCCACGCCCCCTCGCGAATCACGTGACCCAAATCAACCAATCGTTAATTTTCGTTGCATTAGCGTTGCAAGAGGCCTGATTTTTTGGGTTACCCCCGCTAAAATCACTTTCAGTGATAAAAACTGGACAGTGAACACCCTGTACAATAATCGTACTACAATCTTCAAGTATTTAAATACATGAAGAAAGAGATCTTCTTCGTCACAGAAGAACCGGAAGGCGTAAAAATTTATCTGATCGAATCAAAGGAGGAGAACGGCTCTCGATCGATTACACACCACTGCCTCTCTCTCTCTCTCTCTCTCTCTAGAAGGTTTTTAATAAGCGGAGGCCGTGGAGCGAAGCCGCGGGCCAGGAAGAGCGCGTTGGAGAGCTGACGCGGGCCGGGATAAATGACGGCAGCGTGGAACGAAGATGGAGGACGTGCAAAAAGGCGGAAGGGGGCGAAAGAAGGAAGAAGAGGGCCGGGAATAAGAGCGCGGCCCAGAGTGTGGGAGGACGCAGATTACGAGGCTGTCATTCCTCGTATAAGGCGTGAAAGGAGAAGCGGCTGCGCCGCGATGTAAATTTTGCCATCGGCCCTCCGCCGCGTGACAGTCAGTTTCGTTGACAGTCGTACGGTCGGCTGCGTTTGAATCCCCCCCCTGCGTTCAACGCGCTGCTGCACCACCGATGACAGCTCGTTTAAAACGCGCGCCACGCGCGAATTTCGACAACGAGACACCTTCCAGATACGTGCGATACTCGTTGTATTTATTATTTTCAACAGAACGTTGAAATTTTAAATTGAACGCGCTACGCGGTTGATAGATTTATTAACCTCTTGCGCTGGAACGACGTGCCACGCACGTCGAGAACTTTTTGCAACATTTTCAAGTATATTTAAATGTAACCCAGGCAAAACAAATGACAAGTTTATTACTTCTTGATAATTTCATACCGACGAGTTCAAAAGAAAAAGAAAGCGACGAATTACTGCACACGGTTCGGTCACTCGTTATGGTCCGCGAACCAGGTGCCGGCGCGAGGTGCGAACGAAAGTTTACTTTTTGGTCCGTGGCGCATGCCACGAATTTCAACGAGACATTGGTTTCAAATCTTCTATCAGGAATAAGTATTTATATACTTTTATTTTTGACAAAACGCCACAATTTTGAAATGAACAATTGATAGATTTATCAAAACGCAATGTACGAGGAGAATTGTAAAAATTGTTTATTTTAATTTTTTTTATCTAAATTATTATCCTCGAAGCGATCATTGTTAGCACGTACACGCGTATTTTATTCGGCAGTTGAAAACATGAATTTGAAACGGATGTAGTGGAATATTCGTGGATTCGACTCTATTAAAGGGTAACATTTATTGACTACAATGTGGGAATATCTACATGTTTCATGTTCTTCAATACATATATATACAGACGATTTCCTCGGCTCTCGACGTAATCGATGTAACCGAAATGAAAAACATTCTCTCGACAAATTACCGTGAACTTGATTTTTTCAAGAGTCCACGCTGTCAAATATCAATCCACGTTGCGAATACGAAATCGCACCTCGGACATAAAATTCTGACAGAACAACCGAGCTATTAATCTCAGCGAAGCCAAATTGATGACCCGATCAAACGCTTAATTCCCTCTCCCCGGACGTTTAATAGGAAGGATATCGCGGATATAAAATTCACCTCCCAGTCACGACAAATCTCGGCTAATTTCTTCGAGGAACGGTTTCCATCGGTCAGAAGAAACAGCGCGAGAGCTGAAGGTGTTGCGGCGCGGCGTGAACGCTTTATCATCGTCGGCCGAGATCTCGGCACGCATACGTCTCGTATGTATGTACGTGGTATCGAGACGACGCAACAAAGTGAGTGTGAAACGCGCAACGATTTGTAAAACACGAGCGTCGGTGCGCGTTGCTGGGGCCTCCCCAGTCATAATACGCCGCGGATTAGAGATGAATTCCCACAAGTCAGATTAAGCATTGTTACGTACCTCGCGTACTATCGGGGATACATATCGGCTGTCGCCTCGACAAAGTGAGACATTTTCTCATTTTGCGAGGTATGCTTCGTATCTTTTCCGTACCTCGCTCTCGACTTTGACGTGAGAGAAGGAAAGGTAGAACATGGAGAGCGGAAGAAACTGAAATATTTTCGAAATTACTGAAAGTCAAGTTTGTTTCTTTTTTTTTTTTAAGTAAAATCGTACATTTTTTCAATACACTCTCATTCTGAAATTTCTTTTTATCTTTCCTAAATGTTTGTTCCCTTTTTTTTTTTTTGTTCAACAAGAAGATTATGACTGTTTCATAAATAATGTTAATTAATTAAGTTTCCTTAATTAATTTCAATAACAATAAATTTATTGATAAAAAAAAATCTAGTATTATTTCCTTACGATTTAATTTGATTTTATAGCAACTGCATATACTCTGTCGTCGTCGATTATTATTTTGCCTAGTTTCTTATATATATATATATAAGGAATTAGGCAAAATAAATATATTCACCTGTTTATCAAAAACATGTCTTATTGAAAATAATTTTAAGTCGATCTGCCCAATGATAATATTTAATGGCTGCAGTATAACTGACTGTACAAAGGTAGCATAATCAATTGATTTTTAAATGAAATCTGGAATGAAAGGATTAATGAAATATATACTGTCTCATATATATGTTATGAATTTAAAATTTTAATAAAAATGTTAAAATTTTTTTATGGGACGATAAGACCCTATAGAATTTTATATAAAATTAATTTTATATTAAAATATTAAAAAAATTTAATTAATGCTAAAATCATAATTTAAAAGTAACAAGAATTAAAATCGTAAATCGTCATCGCGTCGTTCTAGCGACACAACGTGGACACATACAGAACTCGTAAAAGCGGCTAAGAAGAGGTTGAGAGCAAAATTCCCGGCCCCAATCCCGGAGCATTGATTAAAGGGTGGACGTGAAGAGTTTCCCCTGTTAGATGGCAGGCAGAAGACTGTTTGCCGAAACGTTTAGCCGGAGCTGTCCTCAGGATCGTCGTCGAAGGAGAAAAACCTCGCGGCGCGGGGGCCTTGGCTCGCCGCCACTGCAATTAGCACCTGCGCGGTCGTTAACGTGTCTCGAGCTCCCGGGCTTTGCCTTTTCGGCCGCGTTCCTTTCCTTCTCGTTCGCCAGCTTTTTCTCCGAACGCGCCGCGCCGCCGAAAAACCTCTCCTTTCATTGTTACGGCGGGTTGTTTGATCGAACCGGTAGCTGTCCCGCCATTCGGCGTTAAACGAAATCTCTGTTTGCCGAGTCAGCAGAGTTTCCTCCTATACGGACTAATTCCGCGGCCACGCCAGCTTTTCCAGCCTGCGACCGTCGTGGAACGTCGCTCTTATCTGCGAGATGTTTGGACGAGTAATTTCTCTCTGTGTGGCGTCGCGTATACCACGCAGGGATCGTCGTAGGCCGGGCCCGCGTGTTCTCGTGAATACGCTTTCTGTTGGTCGTCGGGTAATTATTTGAAAGGGTTCCTTTTAACGGTCCTGCCTTCTCCTCTCCTTGGATTTGACTTAATGTTAGTTTCTATTAGTCTTCTGTTGACCCACTCTGTCGGATCGGCCGACGAGCGCGGAGGAATCCGGATCTGGCTACGAAATTATCGAATTTCTCGGGGTTCTCGAAGATTTGGGCAATTACGAAAGATGTAAAAGCGCAAATTGTGATTTTAGGTTGCTTTAAATTATAATTAATTACGTACCGTGTGACGAGTTGACACTCGAATGTTATATAATTAATTATAATTTATTACATGTAAATATATCCATAAATTATAGTTTCGCGTAATAGTTCATTTCAATTTGTTGCAAAATTTTTATTCTAATTTATTTTAATTTAATTCAAGATTCAATTTAATTATAAAGAAATATCTGAACTTGAGGCTTCGAAATTGAATTTCTCGCGGTCATCGAGAGAAGAAAAAAATTATTACCTGAAATCACTTTAATTATGCACTGTATAATAATTAATAATTAAATAATAAATTATAATTTCATATTATGATTCATTCTAATTTGTCACAAAATTTTCATTACAACCTATTTTAATCCAGTTTACGATTCAATTTAATTGGGAAACGTTTCCTGAGAGGATTAACGTTCTCGTGGAGAATTATACATACTACGTTAGATCAAGTTAGGTAAATTCACCGTCAAGTTTACGTGTCCAATTTTTCTTGCAACTCACACGAACGGTTTGTGTTAATTTCCAACCGTGTTTGGCGTTTGCTCCCGTATCTAAACATCGCATCCAAATTGCCGTAAACCCCTTGTTTAAATTTATCTATGAAATAATGTATTGCTCGTTTAAATTGATCTATAAATAATATAAAATGATGTTTCGTTCCAAACGGCAGCGCTTCGTTCATAACCTACTGTTGAAATTGTTTCGTATAAATTTATGTTCTTCTGAAACGTAACTTGCTCCTCGAAAAAAAAAAAAGTTGGAATAGTTAACAAAGATTTAGAAAAGGAATATTTGACGAACTGCGATAGGTGTTACTTTTACTTTATAATTTCTTTCGATGTTCTTCGTTATAAATACAGTGCCCAGTCTTTATTTCGTTGCCCTTTATTTCAAAATAATGGTTTCTGGTCTGGTTCAATGAATTGTTACTAGACGATTTCCGCACATTTTTCACGCATATCTACACAAGTTTGACAAATATAGGTAAAGAAATGAAATCTGGATACAACTTTTCATCACCGAAAGTGATTTTAGGGGGGGGTTACCCAGAAAATCGGGCCTCTTCAGATGCAACGCTGATGCAACGAAAATTAGCGATTGGTTGATTTGGGTCACGTGATTCGCGAGGGGGCGTGTAGACCTCGAGTAGGAGTGGCGTTGTCTGATACTGAGCGATCGCGCCTGTAATTTGTTTTGCATATCAATAAAATTTTATGGCAAAAAAGTCGTCTTCATTTCCTAGTCAGAAGAGTTGCTTCTTTCAGAAGCCTCTTCATACAGATATGCTGTACTAGAACAAATACTCTATTTCGAATATTTTATACACAGAGAACGCGTTACGTGCATTCTTAGAGTTTCCAGTTTCCTACGAGCGCACAACGATTAAGCAGCTTAATTATTACGCAAACAAAATTGAAAGAAACTAATTTTGTACAATCGGAATCTCCGCGTCGTACGGAACAACGATACGCGATATGTCCGACAATTTACCAACAGAACTTGTTTAGCAGAGTGTAAAACGAAGAAAGAGCAAAGTCCTAACTTCTCCTCTTCTCAAACTCAAGAAAAGAAGAAACGAACCAATCAACGACAATTGTAAACGTATCCCATTTCAATTATCCCAATTATCCAAAAAGGAAAGAAAAAAAGCAACAACAGCAGAATAAAGCAAAAGCCGCATCGAAAGGAGGCAAAAGAGAAGGAAAAATGGCAAGAATTTGGCCAAATCACGAAAAGCGCATGCACGAGGCGAACATGCAAACGAGAATCGCGAGAGGGATGCTCGGCCGGGACAGGCGAGAAGTACAGGGCGGAGGGGGGGGGGGCGAAACGCAAATGCAAACGAAACGGCCCGTTTCCGCGGCCGGAATTATCTTAATTACCGAATTAACGGCGGTTGGTCGTTTTTTATCGGCCAATTCTCTCTCTCGGCCGGACGAGTTTCAAACACGGATGAGGAGGAGGAGGGGGGCCCTACTCGGGAACCGCATCGTACACACGAACGAAACACCTCCGGGGGGCCAGGAGAGCTTTCGGGATTCCCAGCGAGGCAGAAAATGCAGCCACGTTCTTAATTTCTTATTGTGTATTAACATGCCACACGTGTGATCACGCGATGCAGTATCGCGGTTTGGAGTTTTTGTTTTGTTCTGCTCTCGCCCCCCTCTTCGCTGCTCTTCGACACGCCGCCTCCTCACCGCCGTCCCACCACCAAGGACCCGGATGTGTGGGAGTCGGCAGCTGTGCATTCCAGATAATGCGGATCCCGCGTGCACAAACGGCCCGCTCGCGATGCGAGCATTACGCCCGGTCACGTTATCGATAAGCCGCCGCGCGTACAGGTCCCCATACGCTCCTCTCCTCTCTTCGAGAGTTTCTCTCTTGTTCGAGACGACAATCTCAACGGTGGGGATGCGAAATACTTCTCGCGATGCACGAGCAATCAGCTACGTATATTGGACATCTATCGAGCGAAATATAATACTGTTCAATGAATTTGTACTACTGTTATTGTACTATTATTCGCGTTGTCGAATTCTACCGTTGAACATTGCGAGACTCGCGAAGTCGTTGGAGTTTGGCTTGGATTTTATAATTTTTCGGAAAATCCGAGGAAGTCGAAGCAGTTCTTCTGTTATGCATTTGTAGAAAACTTGATGAAGGATATAACTGTATATACATAACGTGCAAGAAGCAGAGTATTCACGTGAAAACAAATTTCTACTTAGGTACCGTTTCTTCAACTGTATTCGCAAACATATAAAAATCTATTAAAATGCAGTTCATTTCAGGCGAGCCAATTTTTAATAATAGTAATTCCACAATTATAGAACTAAATTCGACGTTGAATACTAAAATAACTCAAAATTTATAATTTCTTAGTTATTGTGCAGTTCTGTAAACTATGAATTACTATATTTCGATGTCATGTTGCAATAAAATTATACGAAGAAATGTGAATTAACAAGATATCGTTTTGCCTAAAATCATTTTTTCGAAGTTCGTTTTGGATTATGTTGTGCCATTCAATAAAAAAATTCAAGTTACTTTCACGCGCCATTCAATTGTTGTAACATCGCGTATCGAAATCAAGTCGGTTTTTCAACCCCTCGATACACGAGTTAAATGAAACTCGATATGACCCAAAATTTTCATTTTAACGTTTGTGTAAACTTTCCGCTGCAAAATGTGCACAAACAAAATCAATAAAAAATGATGAAAGACAACAAATTAATAACTCAATAGTCCTTTATAATCGCGAATCAATACTTTGTAAATCACAATAACGAACTGTTCGATCTCCACTGTCGTCATTCTGTCTTCGAGCTTAGAATTCGCGCCACCTTCCCAGTTAACTAATGACAAAATGAAAAAAACCACTCACGATCAGTTCAGCCTTACAAGTAGAATCTTCATCCATAGAGAATGTTTCGCTAGCGCGAGGCCTCCCGACGAAGCGCGTTTATTAATTATCATTAAACGACCGCGCGGCTGAATGATCGCGTCAATTAATCAGGCATCAATCCACGGTAGATCGCTCTCCCGTTTCGTTTCCTCGTCGAATTAAAGGGAGGCCATCGACGAAAGAGACGAACCGCCGCGCCGCGCGTCCGAGGCCGTTACGTGTGATTTTAACTTAATTAATCTTCGGCTTAATGACCGGCCGTGTAACCGGCCA
This sequence comes from Melipona quadrifasciata, assembly GCA_001276565.1. NCBI lineage: Eukaryota > Metazoa > Arthropoda > Insecta > Hymenoptera > Apidae > Melipona > Melipona quadrifasciata. Next base: position 1,398,738 of record KQ435746.1, read on the forward strand.
ACGATAGAGATAAACGGTCAGTCATACGTTCCCTCGGCCAGAAATAGTAGC
>KQ435746.1:1462985-1482328 GCA_001276565.1 Melipona quadrifasciata
ATTATATAAATTTGAAAATAACGTTTGAACTGCTGTTAGAGTTTGTTAAAAATGACAACGTTTCGATCGAAAACTGCTTTCCTGATCGCGAGGAACATAATTTTTCTCATTTGTCGTATTAATCAAGCACGCGCAATTGACTCTGCGTTTCCACGATTACGTAATAATTATTTCATCCTCTCACTCGCGAGTTGTTGATTGAACTGCAACAAGCTGTACCTTGCGTCGTATTTTCGAGAATTTCCAAATTACGCACTCTCGTTTAAAGTCTGACTTGACCGGTGAAAAAAAGAAAAAAAGAAAAAACGACGCAGGAGCGGAGGAGCAAACCGAATAATTTCGAATTCGACGAATCCGCACGACGCGCGCGCGACGTAATCGCGGATCTCGCGAACGCCCCCAGGGGCGCACGTCGCGACCACACACAACACACATTAATTTTCCCATTACGGGCACCGTGGTGGACGTACGGGCCATTGTAACCGCGACGTGAACGCCCACGGATGGGCCGTTGTCGGGCCATCGAATGTCGCGACATCGCTACAACCCCGCTAACGAGCTGTCGTCGCTGTTCTCTCTTCGCCAGTATCCTCCTGATACCGGTACGCGCGTACCTACATCCCCCTCGTGTAATCACCGTAACAAACTTTCCACCTACCCGTACACCCCCGCTGCGGCGCACGGGATTCGCTCGAGGAACACGTATCGCGTGTATTTTCTCCCCGTGTAAATTTGACGAAGCCTTCCCCCGTTTCTTTCCGCTTCTTCAGCCGTGGCGAAGGTTAGACGGATAGGCGAGTGTACGCTTGTTGGTATACTGAATTCAGGGGGGAGAACGAATAAACGCAACGGTGTAATTATCGGACACTGTCTTTGTCGTGAATAATTGAATCGAGATGCGGTGATACGTTTCCAAGATTTTTTCAACGTTTTGCTCGCATTATTAACGCGATACTGGCTTGTGCGATATTCACTGAAATGTGGATCTTACGTACTGCGTCATTCGTGCATGGAGGATTTCTGAGCCAGCTTTTCAACTGTTAATTATGTGACGTTGTAACAATTATACGTATTGCAATGATTAAACGTTTGATGATTTTTACAACGGAAGGACATTTTCGTGACTCGGATCATTTTTAACGAGGAATGAACTCTGCGTGGAAACGGTTACAAATAATGGTGGTAGCTACTTTGACATCGCCAAGGAAATATTTTCCAGATGACAATGAATGACGTTCTTTTTCTTAATGTTGCGAAACTTTTGTGCGATACTTTATGATAAACTGAGAGCAGAATGTAACTGAATTCCAAAGAAATGAAACAAAAGGATGGCAATTGTGATAATAATATAACTTATTTTGATAATAATAAGAAAGCTACGAGCCTAGTAATAGTAAGATAACCACCAATCAAGTGTCATTATTTATTTACGATGCACAAAACAGAATACAAAATTGATAAATGAAACAGGTACAATGTTTCTGTGACAAACTCATTTCAGCTAATTTTGGGCTTGCGACATCCGCCCGTTTCTTTAAACAAACTTTAACTTATGTTTCTACTGTGACAAACGTATCTCACAATTTTCCAAGGCGTTCTCTTCATCGGAGAAGCGTGCAACCTGTTGAGAACCGTCGTTCGGGAAGCTCAACGGGTAGAAGCTCGCCAGCCGAGTATGGACCAGAAACGGGAAACCCAATTAAAGCACCGAACGCGTCCTAATTAACTCCTCAATTACGCGGTTCCCCTCTGATTTCGGGGCAAACAAAGAAGGTGAGCTGGTTTCAAGAAGCGGGGTCACCGGCAGCAACCGCGACGCGTCCTTCGCCCCCCTGACCTAGCCCATCGTATCATCTCCCGAGAGCCCTCTGAGTACACATTATAATTGCGCATATTAAAATGGCGTCACGACTACGCCGCCCATCCATCCAGTCAGCCATCTTTAATCAATAATGGAGCATCAGGGACCATGACAACAGATATACCCTTTCCCGGGGCTCTCCGTCTCGTGGACCCTCTCTACCACCCTGTCGTGACCGACCGAACCTGCAAGGGTTGCCTGCCTTTCTCTGGACCGAGTTTCGCTGGTCCCCGCATCGTGTTACATCGTCGGCCACCATCTCGCCCGAGTGTTCAAGAAATTCTAGCTGTTCTCTCGTTTGACCCCCCGACAAGCTACACGGCTTCCTTGGATCGTTTTATGAAAAATGCGAGTGTAACAGAGAAGGGTGAAAATTTCTTCCATTATCCGTCAAATATTTTCTTTATCTACCCACTGTAGCGACCCTACGATTCCTCGACTACGAGTTTCGAACACTCGACTAGCACAAGCCGCAAGTGACTGCGCGCCTAGCGTCGAGGTCCTGCCAATCTCCGACGTTAAAGAAAGCAGAGTGCGGCAACACCGCCTAAAATGCATGCACCGTCCAGCTGGTAGCTACAACACAAGCGTCTGGGGTAAGCAGTCGCTGCCATCAGCGCCCCACTGATGAATCTAGGCAATGACTCCGAGACGAAACGCATAAACGCTCTATTCTCTTTCTCTATCTCACGACCCCAAAGTCCATTTGTCCATCCAACATCCTTACCTTTCTAACCCGACAAATATATGTATAAATATAAATATGTAGCGGCCTAGGATTCCTCAACTACGAGTTTCGAACACTCGACTAGCACAAGCCGCAAGTGGCTGCGCGCCTAGCGTCGAGGTCCTGCCGATCTCCGACGTTTAAACAAAGCAAAGTGCGGCAACACCGCTTGGAGGGGTGTCGGGCCAGCCTAGCGGGTAGTTACAACAACAAGCGTCTGGGGTAAGGAGTCGCTGCCATCAGCCCCACTGGATGAGTCTTAGGCAGTGACTCCGAGACGAAACGCAATCGCCTTTCTCTTCTTCTCTCCTTCCCAGCTGTATCCAAGGTCTTTAAATACTTTACAGCTCCTTCACCCACTATAAATATATAATTCTTTATACGTATTGCAAGAAGAGTAAGCACAGAGAAAAAAATTAAAAGTTCGAGAGACAATGAAAGTGACATTCAGTTCTATCGTTTGGTATAATATCACGTTATAAAATTCACGAGATTTTGCTATTAATTGCGAGCGAAAGAATGTGTCCTCTTGACTATTGCGGACAGTCGAATCTCGAATGATACGATACTTCAGAAACTAGAACTTTCTTCTCGCCCCAAATTCAATTTTTAAAATGCACGTTATTGGATGAACTCTTGGTTGAAATCCGTGCAGCAGAACGCAAGTAGGCGTTCTCCATCACGCGACGAAAGCACACAGAGGAAATCCCAATCCGAAGCGTTGGTCACGAATATCGAGCAAACTCATCTTTGCAAATTGGCAGTGTTTTCGCAGGAACTGCGCCCGAGCAATCAGTCGCACGTCCAGTCGGCGAATCCGTCGGAGGGCTGCAAGACGCAATAAAGCGACCGGCATTCGCGCTTCCGATCGAAGGAGGCCCCCCGCTGCCAAGAGCTTTCCAAGCGTAACGGCGCGCGCGTGCCACGTGGCAGTACGCGCGTTTCCCTGCACGCGTTTATCGGCCGCGGGCGTTCGCGTGCGTGTCCGCGACGCGCGGAAACACCAACGACCGGCCACGAGCACCTGTCAACCCGCGTCGTTACGTGTTTCGCCCGTGCTTCTCTTTCGGCCCGTGAACTCGCGTCTGCGAGAACAATGGCGCGCCGGGCCACCGAAAAACCGAGAGGTCACGACTCGTTCGTTTTCAATCTTTTTTTTATCTTCTGTTTTTCGTAGGTTATAGAAAAAAATACCACTGACTATATTTTCAAATGAAATAGTAAAAAATTGAAAAAGCACGTGCTTGTAAAAGTTATTTTCGTTTTATGTCATTCTTTCACTTTTTCAGCGACCACCTTATCCGCAACATATATGGGTGACCGTCAAGTTCCCATTGAAAACGTGACGACCTTACTTTTAAATCTCAAGACAAGAAGTATTCATAGTGGATAAATAAAGGAAATATTTGGCGATAAATAAATAAAGAAAAACGAGTTTTTAATCATTTCTAAATCAGCAAATTAAATTCGATAATACAGTTATTTTAAATAATTTTTTGATTATTTCAAAGTAGTCGCAATTGCATTATTTACACAAAAATACATAACGCTATAATAGTTATAATAATTTGTGATACCTTGGGAAACATTATGGGATTTAGTTGCAAGTTCTCCAAATTTCTAGTCTACATTTAAAAGAGCTAATACTGAAGAGCAGATGCATGTCATAAACTTAAGCAAAAGGAGTAAAAAGCAAAAGCGTAAAGAAAGAATAAAAAACAAAAACATAAAAAGAACAGAATGCCTGAGGATTCGTAGCCACTCGATTTTGCTGGAAAGCAAAATAAGAGTAGATGTATATATACTTCACCTTTGAAAACTACAAAAATTATATTCTTCTTTATTATTATTAATACTCAAGTCTTCAGTGTATAATCTCACACAGAGGGAATTAAAAATTGAAAAAAAATAGATCCTGTTCGATTTGATCTACTCCTTCGAGATACCTATGATTCCAAAGGGAACAATTAAAAGTAACGGTTACTCTCGCGTGTCGTCGTAAATTTCCAAAGTTCCGCGACCCATCGCAAAGAATGTTGCATCTCGAAGCGCGGAAGAAATCGAGAACTTTCACGAGGAGAGCTCCACCCAGTACCGGACGACGTCTCTCGTTTGCGAGAGGAGCGACTTTTAATCCAGCCGGCGCGGCACGGCGTTCGACGAATTAATTTCCCATCGAGGCTTCTAATTACAGCGGGATCAAGACGGAAAGCAAGAGATAAACGAGTCAATCGAAAAACACGGCGCAGCGGCGCGGCGAGGGACACGAAATTAATAGTATCCATGCCCGAGAACGACCGGCCCGTTTAAGTCGCGAGGGTTACAACGTCACACGCAACGCCCGTGATCATTTCGCGTAATAATTATGTACCTCTCTCTCCCCGACGAAGCGATTCGCGCAACATTATTAATGAAATTTATTGCCCGGCAAAAGGCAGCCAGGCAGACGGAAATTTTAATCTAGCCCGTGTTAACGAGTCGGGGGGGATGAGCTGAGCGAGTGCCGGATTAATCACAGTTACTACGTAGATTTTAAATACTGAAACTGGTGCTACTACACAGGCATCCTGCTGCTTTCGCGTTTAGGCGTTAGTGTTATCTTACTTTGAAATATCAGCTGGTTGAATTCTTATTTAACCACAAATATTTCAGCTTTTCCTTTGCGCGCGCATTTAACTATACTAACTACCGACGACCAAGGTCCATAATATTTGTGGCAAAGAAATTAAAGCGCAAGATACAAGAAGAGATTAACGATACGATAAAGAACACAAACTTCTGTTGATATATTTTACTCGAGTATCTAAAAATACGCTGTTACAAACATCCGTAGAAATATAGATATCCGCTGTGTAAAATTTCCATAGAAAATTATAAATTGGTCATTTTAACCACTCTGGTAGTTTTAGTGTTAATAACTTGTATTGTAACAATGTAAGTAACGTAGACTGATATTGAACTTGTAAATTTGAAAATGATTCTTAAAATTTAATAACAATAATTTGTAAATAAGGAAAGAAACGTTAAAAGAAAAAATGTATCCCCATCTATCTGCCGAAACCCGGGATTGAACCGGGGACATTTAGATCTTCAGTCTAACGCTCTCCCAGCTGAGCTATTTCGGCGTGCTAAGCTAATTTTATTAGACAGTTATTGAACTATTCATTTATTTACTTTTTAAAATTCTTTAAATTCAACAACGTAGGGAAAAAATTTGCGAATAACGGAGAAAAAATACAATTGCCGGAAAAAAAAGAAAAAAAAAATACAATTGCCGAAACCCGGGATTGAACCGGGGACATTTAGATCTTCAGTCTAACGCTCTCCCAACTGAGCTATTTCGGCGTGACAGATGGTGTGTATAATCAAATATAACAAGGAAATGCATATAAAGAAGATTAAAAACTAACGTCAAAACTAATTGTAATGTACAAACTGGATATTTACTTTAATTTAATATAAATTATTAATTCTTAATAATAAAATAACAAAAATTATTTATTTATAAATAGGAAGAAAACAGAGAGAAAGATACTTAAAAATACCTGAAACAGTACGATCAAATCAAGAAATTATCGGACGTAATTCACCAAGATTTGTTACTCAAGCTCGCGCGGGACTGGAAAAAGTCAGACAGCATCTTACACAAGGAAAAATCGATAATGCGCATCTCGAATCGTCCACAAATTCGTCCGTCCGACGATGGACCGATCGCAACAGCGGCGAATAGGCCGTAAGGCTCATTAAAACGCATTACCCGCCTCTGATCGACAGAAATTTAAATTCCAATCGCCTAACCACCGGCAGAACCTTCGCGAACTGGACGCCTTTGGTAGGTGCGGTGTCTACGCCGGAATTACCCGGCATTACGTACGCAATTTCCAGCGGTTAGAGGACGTTAATGGCGTCGAAGGAAGGCTTGGTAACCTCGCGGGATCGCGGACGTTAAAAAGGTGACGACGGTGTGTATATTATGTCGAGAGGAACGAGTCAATCGAACTTTCCGTGTTAAAGACCGCGAAACGGGTCGTGCGGACGCGTGCACGCGGCCGAGGGATATATGCACGAAATTAATAGTGTCTATGCGCGGGAACAAGACGAGAGCGAGGCATTATCGTCCCTCGTTTGGGCATTGGGAGCGTGTAAAGGCATGATGCAGAGCCGAAGCGGCGCGGTTCGACTCAAAGCGACGATCCACCATTGCCGGACACGCCAGGGGCGCAACAGCTTGATACATCGTTACACGCCGTTCCTTCCATGTGCCCTTCGATCCTCTCTCTCTTTCTCTCCCTCTCTCTCTCGTTTCTTGCCTACTCTCGTCTTTCTTCAATCTATTTCACCGTCTCTTCCATCAACTCTACGTTTCTCTTTCTTTCTTTCTTTATCGTGTATATTTATATATATATATATATATGTATGATCGTCCACTCCGATTTCTTTGTCCCTTTCCTTCTTACGCCGCGGGGGGGAAGAGCACCACAATTCTCGGCCCCTCGACACACAGCATCGAACCTAAAGCCAAACTCGGCGCCGACGCGCCTCTCTAATACGATTTCACGATCGACGGGGCCACGAGCGCCGTAAAGCTCCGTTTACACCGAGCCGTAGGCAGCCGCCCACGCGATATCCACCCGCTCCTTAAATCCTCCGGGTTACAGAGAGCGCCTCCGCGGGGTAGACATTGTCGCGGTGAACACCGGCCCGACGGGGGGAGATGAAGTCGTTCCGACCGCCTCGCGCGGGGGATCACGAATTATTATTTCGCGCCAACTCCGCCGGCGGAACGTTTCAACCTCCTGCTATACGACCCCCGCGTGTCTTACGGTGTGATACTTTTCGTGTTTCAAAGTGAGAGATGCCATGTTTTGAAATCTAAGATTATCCTTGAAACGCAATTATCATCGAACGTCGACGATTTCGAAGGGGTCAGGACAGTTTGAAATTTTCAAAAAATCGTTTTTTTTTTTGTTTTTGTTTTTGTTTTAAATGGTAGTTTGAAGTCTTGGAAATAAGGTACAAAAGGTTCTAGCCTTTGAAACGACTTATTTTGATGAATGATAAGTAAAGGATACACGTGAAAAATGACGTTCTGAAAGTTTGAAGTAGGATTTTAGATACGGTGTGCGAGATATCTCGGAATCTGACCATTTTTTGACTTTTAACAATTTCGAAAAATATAAACAAAAAACGTAGAAATGTTTGGCATAAGTTCGATACATCGAAAACAAGTAGCTGCTATTTTCACAATTTTCACAAAAATCGTCAATCCCCAGAGAATATTGTCTACTTTTGTTGCGGCTAATCCTGTTTGGCTGGAATCACGCACACCGATAGGCAATGTGAAAAAAAAAGTTATGAGTAAGTTTATAATGTGTTAAAATAAACCACAAAAGCTCGTGTCAATCAAATACGTACTTTCTTTTTTACTAGTCCTCCAAAGTATTCGTAATTTTTAGGCCCGTCAAACTGCCCCCTTAAATTATCGTGCGATCAGCGATCCGTGATATTTTGAAGTCAGCGTTCGAGAGAAGAAAAAACCAAGTAAATTGCGCAACGACGATCGGTGAAAAACGTTATAGCCTCGGAGAGGGTATCGGCGGCGGCGTAGCTTCCACTTTATCCGGCGAGGGGTTAATCGACGTCCATATACGACGAGCGAGCACGTTTGACGCCAACAAAGAGCCCCTCGGACACGCCGAGAAGAATGAACTCCGTAGGGAGAATCCGTTTTCTAAATATAGCAGCCACGGTAGCGACCAAAAGGAGTTATGAGAGTAGGTGCACGGCTAACGACAACCATATATATTTATACCGGAAACGAAGGAATTAAATTTATTGGTTTGTGTGATTGAACGTGTCGCGACTAATTCACAAGTCAAAACTAAATGCAGTAGAGTATCGATTATCAACACTTGCACCAATTATTTTTGCGAATCACGCGAGAAAAGATCCAAGATCAATCGATGTATTTTATTTTTGTTGATAAATCGCACTCTATATTACCTATGCTCGTTTTTATCACTAAAAGTGGTTTTAACGGGAGTAACCCAGAAAATCGGATCTCTTCAGGTGCAACGCCGATGCAACGAAAATTAGCGATTGGTTGATTTGGGTCACGTGATTCGCGAGGGGGCGTGGGGTAGACCTCGAGTAGGAGTGGCGTTGTCTGGTACTGAGCGATCGCGCCTGTAATTTGTTTTTTATCGACTCAAATGTTTGCATATCGATAAAATTTTATGGCAAAGAGTCGTCTTCATTTCCTAGTCGGAACAGTGAGACGAATCGTACTGGGGTACAAGTCGTCCAGTTTTTCGTGTTATTTTCGCTTCGCAAGTGCGATTCAATCGTGCTTGACTGTACGGAATTCTGCCGCGTTAAATCTATTTTGCTGTTCAAATACTCGATGTTGGAACGAAATAATTATCATCGACATCTGGAAAATCGTAAAACTCAGCTGACCGGAGAACGATCGGAGAGCGAACGAAGAAGATCTTGGAGCGAATAATAACACGGCGTTTAGCCGTGAAACGAGCGTCGACGTGAATCAGGTTCCGCGAAAGGCTCGGGAAAAATATCGATGCCTTAAATCGAACTCCGCCGGGCAGAGACACCGCTGCCTCGTGTTTTATGGTGGCATCAATTACTTTAATATTCGAGCTCGTAATATCGGCGAGAGATCGCGCGCGCGGGGCTAAGGTGTCAGGCGATCGTAAAGCGGAATCGCGACCCTAAAGCAGTCGCCTTTGTAAAGTAATCGGCAAGGCCCTGCGCCACGCTAGTCCGATTATAATAATGTTTGCCATGCGACTATGACTCCGAGCGCGTTTAACGGCGCCATAAAGAATCACCGGGTCGTGTTTGACCAGTCACCATATCTGCTCGTTATGGTGAGAAGCGGACGTTGTCGTGGCATAGAGAATCGAGACCCTGCTCGTGCGTTCAGTTAGCAACTCGAATTGCTCGCTGAAAATGACTTTATTTCTGGGAAAAAATTGGAAATTTTGAAAATCCAATTTGGCGTTGCGTTATGTTCCATCAATCTTATCTACCAACCGGGCGATTTGGATTCGTTTGTACGAGATGCCAAAAGTCGATAATAAATATTCCAAACGTGTTTACACTTGCTATCGTAGGATAGCAAGATTTTACGAGTAACTATCATACGTCACGAGTGCTTTGTAATTATTGTTACAAAAAAAAAAAAAAAAAAAAAGGAAGAACAAAGTTTGCAATTATTATTGTAACAATATTACGAAAAGCGAACAGAGATTCATTTTCAATCTCGTGGAGATTCGAATGCATCCAACATCGGTCATACAGTTTTTTCAAAATTACGAAACAATCGAGAATAATTCAACAACTCGCGTTCGAAGCGTACGTGTTTAAAAACAAACAGAACCGAACGCGGAACCTTTGGTTCGTTTCGTACTCGATCGAATGATCCTTGGTGAAAATTGTTTAAATGGAAATGATTCGCGCGACGCGGTGCTCGATGTCACGGGGGTCATGCTCGTACGAGAAGCGTATCTCCTCTAAATAGCGTCAATTACTTTAATAGCCGTGATCATAATACCGCCGATCGCTGGCGGGTCGGTAGGTGTCAGCGATCGTAAAGCGTGGTAGTGGCTAAGCTGGTAAGCGATCGTTCCCTGTCTTTGTAACATAATCGGTGTATGTGTGCGTGTGTGTGTGTGTGTGTGTGTGTGTGTGTGTGTGTGTGTAACGTTACCCGCATTACAATAACGTTCAACACGCGCTTACAGCGCCGCCGCTATCTAAGTGGCCTCGTAAAGAATCAATGTAACGTGCATTGTCCATGGTGCTCGGACGCGCAACCCCCTTTTCCGAGGCGAACGCCGTCTCGCGGAAGAGGATAAGCCTCCATTAACTTTTCTTCCTTCGGACAAATTTATCAAAATTGTAAAAAGACTATCTTCTTTCTTCTTTCCGAGTAATTTTAAATAAATATCTAAATAACGTCACTTTCTTAAAACGACAGTTCATTTATAACGTAAGATCCAATGTTTCCTACGACTCAGCTTCAACAAATCAACTGCGCTTGCAACTTTTCGTCGTTGAATCAAAATTGAATTTTGTCTTTGTTCTGTAAATATTAACTTCTATATAGGTAGTAATCGACATCTATCGCACGTGGGGATTGATTTCTTAGGAAAACGATTATAAAAATAATACCGTGGGATTGCAAAATTTCGAAATTATTCAATTTCATTCTCACGTAAAGGTCTGCTCGATATTCGATGTTAGAAAAATGAAACGGAAGGATACGTTCCACCGAGCCTTCTACGTTATTAACTGTAAATGAAATTGTACAATATAAATCTGCGGGGAGAAAGAAAGTCGATGGGCAAAGTCTCCAGGACGCGGTTTTCCAACCGCGAAACGGCTCGCTCGAGCCGGCGTTTTCATTTCTACCGTGATCCATGACAGTGATCGATAAGACGTTGCTTTTTACCCATATTCTACTGAGATTTTATATATCTCTGGCGATGCTCAGCAATCTGCCGTTCCCGAAGCGAGCGGATAAACGCTCGAAAAAAGTGATAGCTCGTTGATCCGCCGATATGCATTTTCGATATCGGCGATACACATCTACTTCTCTAAAAGTAGAAAAATTACGAAACACCGAGAAGGAAAGAAAGAAAAAAAAAATGCAAAAGTCCACGAAAAAGGGGGAAAAATATCGCGATTCGCTGTCAAAACGCAGCCTGTCGCCGTGGACAGGCACTCGTCCGTGAAGAGGAGCATTTAAACGCGGTTGAAGCATCGAGACACGCGTTCGCGTGACCCCGTGTACGACGTCGTGGCGTTCGTCAATGCCGGGCACGATAGACAGGCACGATAGAATTCTCCGCGTTGTGTGAAAATATTCGTGCGTGTCGATCGATCCTCGGAGGAATGCGCCGGTCCTCACGGAACCTTTCCGCGAGGTCTCGCCTCGACGCAACGAGCCGTCCAGCCCACGTAGGGGGAGAGACACGTTTGCCCAGAGAGACGTTCGGCTGGGAAGAAGCCAGCGAGGAAGGGAAGGAAGGAATTATAATTGAGAAAGACACATATGGGAAAACGCACCGGCCGATCCCGCGCGCATGAGCGTATCGACGGTTTCTTCAGTCGCCAGCTCGGAACAAAAACTTAATTGCTATTTGCTGCCGATGAATTAACGGTAATTACCGTGAATAATGACTGGCAGAAGGATATACCGAGGATTTTGAAATCTAATTCGACGATATTGAGATGTAATTACGCGCGTAGTGTGTATTCTTCTCGACGGTGGATTAGCTACGAGCCCGGCCGATCCGCCAACGAATCGGGGAGAACAATCGGTCCGGTTGCGGCGATTTCCAACGTAACGACGCGTCGCTATTTGCATGAAGCTGCACTATCCTTTACCTTTTTTCTTCGCAATTACGCGCAGTCATCGCCGCGTACCGCGCCTTTAAATAAACTGGGATTAATCGAAACGCGAGAGCCATTCACGGACGATGTCGTTTGATGCTAGAAAAATTATTGTTCAACCCGTGTCATTGTTATTCTTGTTATTCATATAATTTTTATGTGCGTAAAATTATCAAAAAATCCAAATCAGGCATCCTCGAAGAGTTAACGTATGTACGAACAATCAACTAAACGACAAATAGCAACCGGCAATATTTAGAGAAACAAATATTTGAAGCTACAAAAATTATCATCGTTATTATTAATATAATTTTGATGTGCGTAAAATTATCAAAAAATCTAAATCATCGACATCAGGCATCCTCGAAGAGTTAACGTTTGAACAAATAATCAAATAAATGACAAATAGCAACTGGCAATATTTAGAAGAACAAATGTTATTATTATTAATATAATTTTGATGTGCGTAAAATTATCAAAAAATCCAAATCAGGCATCCTCGAGGGGTTAACGTATGTACAAATAATCAAATAAATGACAAACAGCAACTGACAATATTTAGAAGAACAAATATTTGAAGCTACAAAAATTATCATCGTTATTATTAATATAATTTTGATGTGCGTAAAATTATCAAAAAATCTAAATCAGGCATCCTCGAAGGGTTAACGTATGTACAAACAATCAACTAAACGACAAACAGCAACTGACAGTATTTAGAAGAACTAACGATATCAACTTATTTAAAATACATCCGCATGAATTTACAACGACAACTTGTACGCGAAAAATGCGTCATACGTTTCCAATAATCCACGAAATGACTGATAAAGTACGAAAAATGAATCACCAACTGCGTTCGACGTCTGTTCTCGAGAACTGAAGAGAGTCGGAAGGGGGGAGACGCTCGTTTGGTAATCTCGGTTTGGAAAGAGGAGCCGACGACAACTGGCCTCCGAGCAGCGGAGCGAACTGCGAAACCGAAAAGTGGAGGCGAGTCGTACGTGGCGACAGGAGGAAGGAGAGTCGTCACGCGAAAAAGTAAGGCGGAACGAAGAATAAATAATTAGCGGTGCGGCTTCGGAGGGTTGCGGTTTCTCCGCGCACGCGCCCTGTCTACAACCTGTCTACGGCCAGCGTCTCGCCCTTTAATAACGACGCGGGGGCTGTTGCCTACCCTATTTTTCGGCCACCGCCGAAACGGACGATATCGCTTCGAGAGGCGGGCGTATTTCCTCAAGAATCGCTCCGTTTTTTTCATTAACTGCACTTAAACGTGCCGGTTGTTTGCAGAAAGGGTGGCGATGGGACCTTCCAGGGGACGAATAACATCCACCGGCCTCCTGCATCGTTCCGCCAAATAAATTCCCGCCGCGAACGAAATTCCGGACGAGTCGTTCTCTACCCGTAGGATGCAATTTTAGATAAGATTAACTCGGAAGTTGGTTTTTACTACATATTCTCTCTCGAGGCGGACGTTTACGACAGATGTGCTTGTTACTCGACAAAAGTCTGTCTAATTACGAGAACGGTGCACTTTGGTACTTTCACCGAAGGCGGGATACGTGCACCAGCTCCCTTCACCTTGCTCGATATCCTGCCTCACCGTTGCGTTTTAATTGTCCGAGGCGAATCTCCTGGACACGAGTGTGTAAAGATCAAACTGCTTCAATTTTTTTTTTTTTTGCTTCTGGCTTTGATACAAGAGTACAAACATTTTCTTGGTTTTTTAGATAAATATGTAAAAAACTCTGTCACCCATTCAATTTTATTTATATACAGTATAATGGTGTAGATACATTTTACCAAGAAAGAAAATATCTTTCAATAATGAAATTTACCAAAGGAGCTAATTATCATCAAACGCCTATCAAATTGAATTTATCGCAGGAAATCTATTACAAATTAATAACACGTATCGAGATAATTGACGTAATGAAGGCAGAGAGTCCACGTAAAATGAGATTATGGCAATTACACGGACGCGATCAGGCGTATTAGTATCGCATTTTTCTGCATTTTTCTTCAGATCAGGCCTGTCGCTTGATCCGACGTTCGCCGGAGGCCAGGGAGGAAAATGAAAAACGCGGCGCGAGATATAAACGGTGGCCATTAATAATTCATGCGCTGCAAAGTGACACATAAAGAATCGCGATTGCGTACTATCGGAGAGGGGACTCGTACGAACGAGTGTAAACTGGCTGCTCCCCGCATCGGCTAATACCTGACTTCGCGTTGATACTCGCTGCTGCGCGCTTTTCGCTGCGATTTTCAATGTTGCGAAACAAGGTCGTAAATACCTCTGCGCCAGATTACGGCCTGATTTTGCGATAATCAACACTGTAAAATTTATAATTGACTCGTTGAGAGGCAACGTTGATGCATCGTTGCGTTCGCGGTTTATACTTTCAAATTTTACTTTTCACTCGTTGACTTCGACGTTCCGCGAGAAAATTTCCAAAGACACTGAACTTTTGTCACTTTGAACTCGTCAGTTTTTCACGAAATTTAATTTAATTAAAGTTCAACCTGTTCAAAAATCAAAGTTATCCTAAATATTTTAACTCTTCGTGGAATTTTTACAAAATTGTAGAATCCAACTGAAGAACGTGTATGATGAAAAAAATGTCACGCGATTAGCCTTCATGCAATTTCATTGCACAAGCCTAACGTGATATTACAAGACAAAGTTTGGCAACATAAATTGATGGTAAGAAATAAAACAAACGTTGGCTGAATGATAACTTCGAACCTAACTATGTCTTTAAAGACATTCAAAACAACTGTAATTCGTCGATATATAATTACGCAAAGTAACCTAACTTTGCGTCTTCAACGACATTCAAAACGACTGCAATTCGTCGATATACAATTACACAAAGTAACCTAACTTTGCGTCTTCAACGACATTCAAAGCGACTGCAATTCGTCGATATATAATGTTGCATTGTTAACGAATGCACTGTTCAGTCTAGCCCTGAGTGCTTTTGCCCCAAAAATACAAAAATCGGCAAATAAACTCAACGTCTATCCACGTTCCTGTCACGAGTTACGATTCGAAGGCAGCTGAATTTGAAAAACATTGAAAAACAGAAAGTCTCGTTTCGTGGACTCGATGGAAGTACGCGGTTAAATCGGTTTTAAATCCAGAAAAGCCGGAGCGGCTCGCAATTCCGGGCTCTTCCGGGGATCGTCACGGCAGAGAAGATGCGGCGCGCTCCCCGAGGAGCGGAGTGGAGGCGAACAAACGTTGTCTAGCATGCTTGTTAACGATGAAAAGCGTGGAGCCGCCGACGCCGGAGGCCGGCACAATGGGACCCGCAGCCGCGGCATCATTTTTTACGTCGGAATCACGGCCCGGCTGTGGATCAACCGGTATAGAGCACGAAATTACCGTGGACATAGTTGATTAGCTTCCATGTCGCGGTCAGGGCGTTCCGAGAAGAACGAAATGGTTCAACTATTAGGTAGCATAATACAGAAATGATTGTAAAACACAGGCCAAGACTGTTGAATACAAAGCCAATTATGTTTAAAAGATAAATATTTCTGTAACGAAGCTATTGAAGAATTTAGTACTTGTTCTTTCTGAGGTACGTGTACCAAAGTTTCGCTTGAAAAGCAAGGGTCTGAGTGTCCTGAGTTTGAGATTGTTCTTGCATCCAACAGTACCTAACCTAATTTCACTCTAGAGTGAATTGTTAACAATGGTACTGTCTCTTTTCATTCGCATCCACGGCGGTCAAAAAATTACCACATCTGTATAATATAAATTATAAATTACGCACACTAAATATATAAAATACAATATTTACGATATAAATTACATATACAGTATGCAAGATTAACAAATACAATACATACAATATAATTAAATATAATAAATATAAAATATATTTTATATAATAAAGACTGTTAATATATCGTATTATTATAAAGTTAAATTATCATATTATAAAATATGCATACACGATAATTCACACGAGTACTGAATATTTAAACTAAAAGTGTCCCGAGACTCTCGAGCGTCAATACATCAGTAAAACGATACAAGTATAACGCAGGATACTATTGTACCTGCATTTAAAGTCCATTTGATAAACTTTTAATCGGCGTCAATCATCTCGAGAGTGCTCTGATTGAACAAAATTAAAGTAGACCGGAGAACCCTTCCGCTTTAATATTTTCAAAATATTATCCGTCTTTGTGACTTTGTGATTTCTACATGGTTACTCTATAAATCTCTTGCTCGACTACCCATCTGTTTAATATTCCCCGCGCACAGCGAACAACAGCGTCAAACTTGCACAGCACTCTTTAGACCAAAGAGTCAGTCCTTTCCCATCCATCTAGAAGAACAAAACGTCTACCCAACTTCTATCATCATCTATCACACGCAACGCGCGTTAGACGCTCGTCCAACTGTATCCAAACATCGTTGACCAGCGTTTGTACAAACCCGTTACTCGTCTCTAGTTCAATACATGTCCAATTCACTCTCGAAATGCCCCATGTGAACGAAACGATTTCAAAAGTTCGAAGCTTTGAAACAACTTTCCAAATTTTAGTCAGCGGACTATCCTCTTTATTTATTTGTTTTTTTTCTCCCCCCCCCCCCTAGAGAGACGTCTGTTTTTCGTCGACTTGATTAAAGCGCGTTGCGAGAGCTTGTTCTCGCGTGGATGCGGGACGAGATGAATGGGCGCATCACGGCAGCGCCATGTGTTCGGATCGACCGGACAGGGTCCAGGTAGAAAAACGTGTTGCGTTCGGGGCCCGTGGCTCGTGAAACGCATCTGGCGAGCGGAATCGCCCCGGGCCCCGACCCATCCGCGCAAACCTACGCGATTCCTTCCTCGTTCCCAACCCACATCGGGTTGCAATGTTACTCGCAATTTCACGCTACGTAGCCGCACAGCTGATTCCGTGCTCCTACGTCTGAGCAAACACGTCTGAACGTAACAAACGTGACGAGGCACGCGGGCATTCCAACCGCGACAAATAAGAAAATTAAGGAAATTATGCGTGATGAAATTAAGCGATGTAGCAGTCAGTGACAAATCAACTCCGGTAACGCAGCTTAGCGACGATTTATTATTATTGTGCCGATCGCGTGATTACGCGATGTCCGATGAATATTCACGCGATGCAAATCGCGCGAGTTACGCGAATGTTATGAGCCGCGAGAATAGACGGTTTAATTACGTACGCGCGTATCGACTTGCCCGTTCGATTCATCCGCGGAGCACAATGTTTTACAGTTAGTCGCGCCTAGTCGAACGTGTACGATTGTAGAAATCGGCTAAGATCGAGGCCGAGTTTCGCCGGAGGTGAAAAAGAACGAGCGTTGTCAAGTTCCAGGTGTACTGGCTGCCACTTCCGTAATCCTCCTTATTGACGGCACAATAGTTGAGATCGAATGTAATACAGGTTCCCCCTTGGCCGTAACGAAATTATTAAGCGGGCGTCCCGTGCCCCGTAACGGGATCGATAGGGAACAACGGTAATACCCGGCGACTCGTGATCGATTCCAATTGACTGTATAACTCATCTCCGGCAGCCTTTAACCTTTTCGGTGCGCGCCGACCGACAAGTTGTTGGTTGCACCGCGTAAATGTACGCTGGCGTCGCTCTCCGAACAAGCGTGCCTCCATTTTTACACGGCTGTCGTTACTTTTTCGGATTCGTTCGAATCTTTCTTCCCATCGGCGATTCACTTTGCGTTGTCTGAAAGCGATTAACCCACTCTCGTTGTTGTAAAATTTAAAAAAAAAAAACGGCACTCGAGCTTCGTAATTGTACGTAACGCAAAATTACTGCTTGGTGAACGTAATTTCTAGTTCGAAAGTGTGTCGCGGCGCGATAATTATCAATGATTTTATGCGTTATATAAGATCGTATCTCTCGCGGTGCAATAACAACCGATGAAGCTAAAATAGCCATCGATAAAGCGTTATACGCGCGATGCATGGTCGCCGCGCGAGTTTGAAATTAACCGTGTTTGCTAATTAGTCGCGTATTTTGGTCAAACTTTGCGGGAAGTATCCAAATACAAACAAACGAGCCAACACGCGTGCGCGCAATCGCGCGCAAAGTGTACGGAAAAAAAAAAATTAAAAATAAAGGATCTATCTCTTTCTCGTTATATTATATGTACAATTCTTTTTTTCTTACAATTCCAAACGAAAACGCAGGAAAAAAAAAAAAGAGTTCGACGATCCCGCGGATCGTTAGAACCGATCCCACCTCTCGATCTCGATCGATTCGGGAGAGTCCGGGCGCAGGTGCACGATTTCCCGGCGCGAAATTTATAGACCGATCCGCGGCAATCCGCGGAGCAAGCTAGCCCGAGGAAAGCCGAAGGGATCGGCTTCGATTCAATGCCCTTATTCGCCGCGGGTATACGTTACGCCGCGTTATCTCGATACAGGTGCGTGCGTCCCGGCGCGGAAGATGAATGGTCGTTAGGGAGAGGAAACGATATGCAGATGAGGGAACCCCTGGATGCATCCACTCTGGACACTTTCGGCGCGGAAATGGTCGACAGAGCGGCCAGAGGAGGCCCGATTTGGCGCGATTTCGCGATCATCGGACACCTAAACGGACGACAGCTCGCGGTTCGTTCCTGTTTTTCCCCCGGAGGCCTCGGCTGTAATTTCTCTCCGCGTCGGGGAACACGCCGGTCTGATCGCGTGATAAACTCGGAGACCAATTAAAACTGGTAAAAAATGAAAACGCCTGGGATACAGCGTGGCGCTGAGTTAGCGCAGATTGAGTAATTCGATTCTTCCCTCCTCTTCCACTTTTTTCCACGCGCGAGTACGAGAACCGCGGCTCGCGATAGTTTCATCCGGAAGCGAAAATTTTCACGAGCCAAGCAAAGCGACGAACATGGTGGACGCTGCGCGGCCACGTCGATTCGGCCGTCCCGTGACCCAGAGACGCGTTTGATCGCGACCCACTTCTCCCAGTCACGTTCCCTTCACGGATTACGCGGGTTCCGCAGGTCTCAATTAGGCGGAAGAAAAGGAACACGCCGAGATAATTCATGCGGGGCGAGCGCGCGGGCAATTTGAATTAATCGAAGCGTGCGGTAGCCGGAGCCCGTAATTTGCAAAGTAACCACGCGCTCCGTACGCATTATATAACCATAGAATACGTAATGCGCTTGGCTGGCGGATCGGCGACCAGAGCAGAAGTTGCCGAATGAAACACGTCCGCCACACGCGCATCTATTTTAATCCACCGATATTATAATAATCGTTGTGCAAACCGTTCCGCGTTTCCCGGCGTTCGCGATCGACGCGGCCGCCGCCGAACGGGCCGCGCCGCATCCCG
>KQ435746.1:1482416-1494429 GCA_001276565.1 Melipona quadrifasciata
CGCATCCCGATTCGCGCGCTCCGCCGCCAGAGTCCACCCCTCGGGGGGCCAAACCGACACGCCGCGCGTAATCACTGTAATTTCGACCGCGGGCCGGCGTAATTTTTTGGCCGAGCGATATCGCGCGCTTTCATTCGATTTCATTAAAACCGGCGTGCAACCCGGGGCAGTCTTCGCAGGTCGTGCGACGATAACGATTGGCCCCTCCGGAACCAACTCGTACGCCACTTTCATCTCATCGCGTGGGGATAAAGGGCCGCGGTGCGAAATGTACGACGAATCGTTCGTTTTCTCCTAAAGTTCAATATCTTGTCAAAACTGTTATCCTTTTACGCGACTTTGGGATTAAACGCGTGTTTTTCCTCGATATTTATTAAAAAGTACTCTGGTGTTATTTACAAAGGACTTAAATTTATCGACTATCTTATTTTTAAGTATAAAACTCGAAGAATCAATGAAAATCATCATCAATAATTTTATTAACATTAAAAAGATTAAAAATTAAAATTAATAAAATTATTAAAAATTATTATTAACATTCTGTTTAGTCTTTTGGGTTCTAATCGTTCTAACCTATAATCACCAAGAAATTATTAGACACGGTGTGACAAGTTCGTTGCGAAGATAACATTGTACTACGTTGTTACGTCATTTTCAGAAAAAAAGTCATTTGTATAATATGGTTGGATAGCTACGTTAAAATTAGGTAGCGCGAAAATTGGGTGTGTGCCAACAAGCCGCAACTCTATCTCGCGTACATGTAAAATATCCGCGGATTCGATTAAACGCGCTTCTCTTACGTAACGTGACGCGCTTTTGTTTACAGTGCGTTGAACAGAAGAAAGCGGCGTTCAATGCATCATTAACATCTGAATGCAATTAAAAATGATTCGCTAGTGAAATTACAGCCGCTTCCGCGTCTCGAACAAAAGATACTCTTTGGCTGCGTGTCGATATCAACGAGTTGCATTTCGGATCGCGGTGTCAGTAACCAAGTGGATGCAACGATAATGCAGGTATCTCCCGTTTTACACTTATCCACCAAGAATTAAATTTAAAACGTTTCCTTCTCGAAGTTAAACTAAAAAGGATTGAACGTAGAATTGCATTTCAATATTTAGACAACTGCCTTTTACTTTCTATCAAATCTGCTTTGTAGGAACGATACAAGTACCATACAACAAGAACATCTTTATTATTGATCACAGCGACATGTGAGAAAGTACGAAAGTATTTAACATAACCTCTTTTGAAACTGCATGTACCTACATATCATCAACCAAGTTGTCAATTTTGAGCGATACGATGTGCTCAATTTTACATACAGTGTGAGAAATATCTATCAACCACGTCCATTTCAAACAATAGAAAAAGCAAGAAGAAGAAGAAGAAAGAAAAAAAAAACTCACAGGCATCGACGGTGGCATTCCGCGTAGTGCGGCACCGCTCCATTTGCGCTTCCTGTTGTGATACTGCGCAGCCGTGTAGCCACTGTTGTTATGATGACTGGAGTACACCGATGCACGCTGCTGCATCGAGGGTCGAAACGCGGCGTAAGACATTCCCGAATAACCTTTCCCATGATAATCACCAATCTCGTATCTGGGCGAGTCGTGAAGATAAACACTGTCACTGGTGGCGACACTGGACACCGGCACTCTGTAACGTTCCTGTTCGTGCTCGTGCTCGTCAATCTTTCCGATTGGTCGGTCCGGTCTGGCGCCATGAAACGACGCGGGCAGCATCGCCGATGGTCCATAAAAATGCGGGAATCCGTAAGAGTTGGAAAGCCCGGTTGTTACCGGTCGCGGCGGGTAGCTTTGATGCGGCGGCTGACACTGGCTAATGATCTCGATATTTCCATCGAGCTTCGCCGGAGGAGGACCGATCGGTTTCTTGTCGTAATGGTACTCATGGTGAACAGCGTGGTACTCGTCTTGAGGCTCTCGTTTCACGTCGAACACCTCCGTCGACTCGGGCGCCTCGACTTTGACTCTAACCTGACCGTCGGCGTCGCTCGAGCACGGATTTCTCGGCGAATTCTTCGGGGCTGAATCCCCGTCACCTACGCTACCCTGCTGCATCTTCCGAAGGACGTTCACGGTGACGCGACGACTCGCGTCAGACTGCGAATTCGACCGCGCCGGATGTCGATCGAATCATCGGCAAACTACGAACCGCGAATGTACTGCGACGATCGGCGATTCCAACGAGCATCATACGCACGTACGGAAACAGCGAACCAAGGATGTCGAAAACGAACCTGGGTCGAACGAGTGACGGGAACACCGCGTCGTCGAGAATTTCCGTTACTGCGAGTTACGATCGAACGCGGTTCGAATATTATCATAATTCTCAATAATCCTCCTAGATGTCACGCGATTGGACAATAGACAGCTGTCAATATAGTGACAAACACCATTATCGACATCGTCGCGATTCCCATTTCTTTCTCGTGTCACGAAACGTCGTGCAGGCAGAGAGGCATTTCAGTATCACATTTAGGCGTATGTACCTGTCGATTGTTCCAAAGTGTCGTTAAAACTGCTTTAGGCGCGTCATTGGCAAAATTCTAAACGTAGCGGGCGTGGAGGAACGAGATGGCGGCGTTCGAATGCATGCGTTTGTACAAGAGCATCGGGATCGCAGAGGATTGTGCGCTTGCATATCCAGTGTGAAAAGAATTAATCGACCGAGCAGATAATCGAGACAAAGAAGCGAAGAGTCGACGAGTCGAACAGAAGCGTTTGGCGGCACGCTGTCGGTTGGTAGAAGCGACGCTCGTATAGCTGGCTCGGAGCTTTTCGGTCGAGTGGAGGGGGTGAGAGAGGGGAGGACAAGGGCGGCGTGACAGTTTCCGTGTCACGTGTCCCCCGACCTTAGGCCCCGCCTACGACTCCGATTTTCCTTCGGTCGGATCGTTACCTGGCCCTATCGGAGGCCCTTTGCTCCTCGTCATTCGTCGAGTGTCGCTCGTACGAGTCACACGGCACCTACAGGAGCGTCGGTCGACAGGAAAGCGACGAGCTTTCCCTTCAGAGGGTTGTCACTTGCAGCTAGCTCACGGCGCGAACGAACGAACAAGCGAAGGGTGACAACATGGTATAGACACGCTTCGAGGCTTCTCTTCCTTCTCTCTTTCTCCCTCTTCGACAGCGGGAGGCGATGAAACGTCGTCGAGCGTGAAACACCGTATACGTACGTACGTACGCGCGCGACGAACAGACGACTCGTGTCTTCACCGTATTCCGCGAACTTTTTACGGTACACTGCTTCGAGAATCCAGCGGCAACCGACGTGCTCGCTTCTCGTTCAGTCACAGACGAGCGAAGAGGGGGGGGAGGTCGAACCGTCCGTGGATCGAACTCGGCTCTCTTCACGTGACACGTTTTTGTTCTCACGATCGGCTCTATCTCGCGATCAGGGTCACCAGTTACGGGGAGAAAAACACCATATCGGTCAAGAACGCAACGAGCATACGTAAGGATGCCGGATTGCCTCGGTCGAGCTGATCGCGTACGAGTTTCGTTCCACGCAGCGTGAAACTTGGCGGAGGTGCGCGGCCACCACCAGCCAGCGGGAACGCACGAGCCTGCCCGAACACGCCCGAGCTCCGATATATCTCTACCTACGGAGTTGGCCGGCTACCTCCCGCCTTTCGCAGACCTACTATAGCTGCTAGATCCACTTTGTGGGCTCACCTTTTGTTGAATCTAGCAGTACACTTCTATTCATGGCTTACTACTTCTTCCCGCGATGTGTCTACGCATTCGCCCGCAGTGTTTTCGCCCATTTACCGAGCCCCGACAAACCGTACCCCTTTAAGCCAATTCCATTCGAACTCGCCTATCTTACCAAGCCCTCGGTTCTTTCACTCCTCCTCGTTATTGATATTCCCGTTCCTCTGAGTATATGTGAGTACATCTTTGTTTTTATTTCTTACGTTTCGCATCATGTTGGAAAATAACTATCTAAATAGAAAATATCAACGAATAATATAAATTTACTGTCACTTTCTTATTATCCTTATTCCTCTCTGTTGTTTTTACCAGAGATATCTACATGAATATAAAAATACCAATTTTTTAATATTTTTCCATCTAACCTAAATGTTACATAATAAAGACTTGATCGGTAATGTAATAAAGAAATTACCGATCTACATCGATAAGAAAGAATACGCAATTATCTGTCTGTGAATAACTTCAGAGCTAGTAGGTACCTAAGTGTACAAGTACGTACATTCAGCGTGTAAATTATTAGATATAGGTTAGGTATACGTTGGAATCATTTCAAATCTAACACAGCAAGTGAGATAGTGTTTTTGTGATATTGTTTCCTGTTCTTGCTATATTTTTACCGATTCAAAAGGTTTGTATCATTTCCTAGTTCCTTCTGTTAACCAATTCACGTCGGTATAAAATTATTGGATACAAACTTCTGACATTGACGATGGATTGATAGTTGAACTGCATTAAACGACGAATAAATTGAATAAACTGCTTTATTTGACGAGTTTGTCCGCTTGCAATTACTTACCGAGTGGCACTAATTTAACCGAAAGAAATATCGAGCGTGAGAGATTAACGAACACTTTCGTTCCATTAAAGCATCATTAATACATGGCAAACACGGCGAGCAAAAAGAAAACAGCAATTTGCTCGAAATAAACGAGAGGCAGGCAACTTTGAAGCTCGCTGCTAATAAATGCCGCTTATTCTACTTTAACGTAATTCATTTACCGACACTTTGCTTCTTTCGCGTTTCATTCTCTGCGATAATGAAATCGTTAATAAAGAACTGAACAGGCATATCTGTAAAACGACGCGTAGAATGGACACGTTAAAAATAACGTTACGGCGAGCATTCGACGCGGGTAGTCGATAAGGAAAGCACCTACAATTGTGGCACGTAAAAGGGGGAAATTTATCATTTCCGATTCTGCGTTACCCTCGGCGTCTATTTCGATGAGAACCGCCATTCGCGATTCTGTGCGCGCCGTTACACGATATATCAGATTACGTATCCGTTGCGTCATGTAAATTGATACTTGTACATGGCTGAGCACCACCAGCGAACATTTATTTGAGTGATAAATTATCGTAATGTCGAACAGTCACGCTTTCAATTCCAATTTCACTAACTAGATCACCGGGCATCACTCGACAGCCTAGTGGATGGGAGTTTAATCCACGTTAAGTAGTCGCCAAGACTTGCACACTCGTTACGCAACGGGATAAAAAAGACTCGACGAAATCCAACAGTCCCTTTCCTCGCGCTTTTACGTTTATGCTTAAAAAAGTGCTTTCAATTTCTGCGTACCTTATACGTATAAATCTTTGATATCGTTTCTCAGCGTGTGAAAAGAAATTAACGTAAAAATTGAAAAAGGAGCTACATATTTTGAAATTAGCACATTCTCATTCCCAATTTAGAATTTTTTAATTCTTTGATTAATTCATTCGTTAATTGTTTCACGATTTTTATTCTAGGTCAAAGGATTATTCTCCACCATGGGTGTCTACCT
Source organism: Melipona quadrifasciata (assembly GCA_001276565.1). Lineage (NCBI taxonomy): Eukaryota > Metazoa > Arthropoda > Insecta > Hymenoptera > Apidae > Melipona > Melipona quadrifasciata. The sequence continues at coordinate 1,487,944 of KQ435746.1, forward strand.
GTGCTTCGGTTTCGAGACAATAGAGGCAGAACTCTCGACTCCCTTTTCTCGACGTCGATCGCCCAACGGTCCGCGTACATATGCACTTTCACAACGAAATGACTGGTAAGAGAATTCAATTTCTATCGCAGTGGTTATCGCCGTCGTATCTTCCGTTCACTTTGCTCGCCTGCTTCTTTTTCTCTTCTCGACGTATACATCGAATCTTGTGTCGATCGAAGAAGAAACGTAATATCGATCTATCGTCTTTTATCAAAGTTAAAAAATCCCTTACCTACTTTGTCACAGACTTGCACTTATCCATCTATGTTCTCGTGCAAAGTACAATTTTACTTTCCTCGCGTTAGGAATATTAAAGTTGACAATTAACTTACTTTTAACAATTCCGACGTAACGTTATTCCACGCTTCTGTCGTTCAACGAGACTCATCTATCGTAATTACGGCAGAAAAGAAAAAAATCCATGGCGATTGGCGATGCAAACACGTCAGCGCGGCCGATACCAGTTGACAGTGACATATCGGGATCAAAAAATATCCGAGATGAAATCGGCCGCGACCTTTAAGCGTGGTTGCCAATTTTTACCAATTTTTCAGCCGCGTTTCTGCAGCCGAGTCGGGCGATACAGCGCGGTTTCCCGCGCGATAGCCACTGTGTATCGAGCGAGAACGATGATATTTCACGGGCCGGAGAACGCCGGGTCCTCGTTACGCAATCGGGCCACGCTTCTCAGCTGTCCGATTACAACTCGAAAGGGGAATGGAGGGGCCGCGTATCGTAGGGCAAAGAAAAACAAGCCCACGTCAAACGCATGCATCGATTACCGGCTTGTTTAGGTTATACGATGATACGCCCAGCTGTAACGAAGATCCTCGGAAAATTAGACCTATTTCCGGGGCTGTTCCTGCGAATTTAGAGACTGCTCCGCCGTTGTGTCAACATCAACAGCAGTTGTATATGTAATATATAATAGTTAGAGCATTTCTGCGTTGTAGGAATGAATTACACGAGGATAGTAATAGTATAGTACCTGTCTTATTTTATATTTCAACCAAAGATGCCCAAGATATCGGAGTGAAATAAAGTAGGAACTGTATAAAAGGAATGACACGTCAAAAAGATGCGCGATTCTTCGTAACTCTCTGGGCATGGTGAAAGTGTCCAGCATCATTTTTATATCTTTTCGATAAAAAGTCAATACAGCGCGATATGTTTCGCGTTACGCGATACGTCGAGAAAGATAGAATTACACGTATACACGCAGTCGGTCAAGAGTTATCCGCAGCAGAGTCCGTAGCCACCGATGCTATTCGCGGCACGACGGATTCTCGAGCCTGCGTTTCTCAATCTTCCCCCCGACGATACCCAGCAGAGCAGTACCGCGGTGTACGAGCATCGAGTTGTTCCCCGAGTAATCTAATTTCCAATTTCCGCCCGGAGGACGGTTTGCGCGATAAAATAATTCCGAGTTCCCGGCGTATATACGGCCGGGTACCACCCTTCTCCGTTCCCCTCTCCCCCCCCCCGCCCCCCGGTTCCTCTTCCGTGAAAACCAGTAATTACCGGCGCGGTCAAAGGATGTCGGACGAAACGCCGCGCCGGTGAAATACGTGCAATCTCGCGAAGAATTTTCACCGAGGAGCGAGCACGGTCGATCCTGGCGAGCGTTTCCTGGAGAACGATCGCGAATGGGCGTGTGTCACCAGAGAGCCCGGGGACAGATCGAGCCAATGGGAAGGTGGGAAGGCGTGGATCCCCGGTGCCAGAGGACAGCAAGCGGACGCGACACGGGAAAGAAGGGGACTCTCGAGCGACGCGAGCCGTCCCTCTGTCCCTCTCGACTCCACCGGTGCGTCTGTGTCGGTGATCGCGGTCGCACGGTCGGTCGGCCGCGCGGTGGGGAGAGCGTCGGAGGGGTCGTAGGGGAGTGCGCCGCGTGGTGGGGACGCTCGGCCCCGCCCACTCGATCGCCGTCAGGGGGGATCTCGAGTGCGCCGTCCACCGCGCATGTGGCTTCGCGTCCGTTGCCGTACGCGGCACACGAGCGACATGTAGCAGAACCGGACTCTCGGCTAGCAATGATTCCACGCCGTTGGCTATTTTAGACGCTGAATCGGCAACTGAATTAGAGGCCAAATAGAAAGGAATTTCTTTGTTTGTTTGCTTTGCCGAGCTTCAAAGGAGAAGCGTGTCCAGCCTCCTTGAATCAACGCACTCGCTTTTGCGTAGTGGTGTACCTCCTAGACTTTATCGCGCTGCTGCGCCGTTCACCATGTCGCGCTACCGCGTTTCCGAGCTCTGTTCAATTTCATACGAGGTGCGTCCGCTTTTCGCGTGATATCCGACTGAAATACTTGGCAATTCGTTCCAGCGTTCAGAGAGGTCGACTCGCCGCGCGAGTTGCGCAACGCCGGGGGTTTCAAGCTTACGGACGCATCGTAACGAACGGATGCAACATCTGCTTTAAAGTTTCTATGCCTCTCGGCTTTTCGTGCAAAAATACGAATCGCTTCGTTGTTTGTCCAGCATCAGTCGAGTACTCGATTGTACCTGAAATCGAGTTCCCCGAATAAGTAGCCTTGGGTACTTATTCTCAAGGTTGATTGTAACATCGAGGTGCGTTATAAAAAATTATAAACGCAGGTAGAAAAAATATCGTCACAACGCAGATACGTAGGTGTGAAAGATTCTAGAGCGGTCCGATTTTTTCGCGTTGGTTCGTCGCGAGCGCCGCGCGGTTGTAGTCGGTAGCTCGGGGTATACACCTTCGTGGCTATGCGCATAAATTTCCTTACGGGGCTTCTTCGTCATGGATCGTGACCACGCGGACGTCTACTCGAACAAAATGACCGCTCGCCGAAGGAAAAGTGCGGCCAGCGCGGGCGGGACGGGGCGAGAGGGCCGGAGGAATCGGCGCGCTGAAATTGCCTTTTAAAAATGCACGAGCTCTCGTAAAACTTGGACTGGAAAAATTATGCATAGTTGCGCTTTTTTTTCACGCGAATCGAACGTCCCGTGTTTCTTTTTCCTTTTAGATCGTGGCAATCTGCTTGCTCGTAATTTGCCAACGAAAATCGTTAGAAAAGAGGAGCACGCTCTTGTCTATCTTAATCTTGCGTAATGTAATTTCAGTAACATCGACGACGGAACGCGAGACTGGTTTCGTTTTCGTTCGAAACTTTAGCTTCTGTTTCAAATCGTCACTTTTTCGTTTTCTCTCTTTGAAACAAAATATCAACGTTACGTACTCAGAATTAAAAGGAAATTCTGGTAACGAAGTTCGTTTTTCCGATTTGTCCTCACTCTTCAAGTCAATTTTCAGTCAATTGTCAGTCAACAAATTTGACAGCCTGCGTAAGAGCGGCTTGGGCTTGTTAATTCTGGCAGCTTTCTTATCGTGATCCTGGATGCGGTTATACGCTCGAAGATCTCGATCGTATATTGTGGCAATGCAGCCTCTACAATCCCTAAAGAATTAAACTTATCAAGAACCTCGACACAAAAGTCCTTATTCTGAAAAACTAATTCCGATTCTGAAAAAAAAAAGAAGAATATCGTATGTCCCAAATAGGAGAAACGCTGTGCGAAGTTTGAGCAAACTTGTCGAAAAGTCGTTCGTTCTAGAATTTCAGAGTCGATCAAAAGGCAGCAAAGTCGACCGACCGACGCTCTATCAACGGACTCGGCGTGTTTCCCGAGCGATTGACGTCTCTTAATTGTGGCTTTGCTCTTATCTACTGTCACCTTATCCCGTTGCTCGCACGAACTGCGCTAAGCCCCTGAGATTAGTGTCTCTATCGGCGACGACCCACGTCGAGCGCCTAATCTTTCCCTCGATAGCCATTCGCGGCCGGGGCTTATTGCGTATCGAGCGGATCGGTCGCTGCTCGATACATTCCGGCCGGTCGCTGTTCGATACATTCCGCTTGGCGGAATTCTCTCGACAAACATCGTCGTATCCGTATCCGCGGTACACGGCACGCGGATTTACCAAATGTATACCATTCCGTGATCGCTAATTAATCACCGCTGCCTGTGTGTTACGGGTTATCGATCGGCGGATTAACGCGGTAATAGGTACCGGCCGTTAAATTCGAATTTGTGTTTAAACAGGTTCTGACCATCGATTTATCGAGTACTCGCAGATTTTGGGCGTACGGTTGGCCAGGGTAAGTGCACAGGGCGCGAGGATGTAGGCAGCCGTGTTTCTGTTGCGCAGCGATCGAAATGAAGGATCCCAGGGTATTGCAACGTTGTAGCCCTTGCGATACTGTCTCGATATTAGCTCGTATTACTCTCGGTTTTCAAGTTGAAACTTTCAGTTCGTTCGAATTACACGGTTTTGCAATTTCACAACAGAACGCGACCAGTAGGTACATCAGTGGGAAGATCGAGCGTAGGTAGCCGAACGGCGAAGGAACGATCGAGCCAGGAGCAGGGCTGCTCACGTGGACGAAAGTTGGTCCAGCCGTATAGTTGGCAGCGAGTTTTCTTTTGACGCTTGACATTAAAAGTCACGGCGTTCGTGCAACTACGTCCCCGTCACGTCAGGTTGACGGATCGGCGTGCGCACTCAGGAAATTAGGCAATTTCCGGCCTGTGCTCGCTCGTGTCTGCATTTAATAGCGGCAGCAGTTACCAGCTCTCGCTGGAGGAGGCGATAGGTCGCCTACTCTTTCGCGTACGGTGCGGTACACTCTTCCACCGCCATACGGACGTCCCATGGCCCCCGAATCGATCGATAGGAACCTCGTGCTCCTCGCCGCTTTCGAACGCGTCGCATCGCGCTCTGCTCGATGCTTTTCGAAACACGCTTTTCGTGCGGCCCCCGACAAATTGCCGCGCGCCTTCTGCCTCGCGAATTTCCGCTCCGCCGTTTCTTCGCTTTGCAGCACACGACAGCCGTCCGGCTTCAGTCGCCCGGTGTCAGAATCGTTATTATTTGGTCGTCAGCTCACGTGATTTGCTCTTCTCTTGCTTTATTCGTATGCCTTTACGCGCGATCGTGCCTGTCGAAACTGTACTTTAGAATTTAGATTGTGTGATCACTGAGATCTGGTTAATTTGTCTAAACGCTAAATTCATTTTTCTGTTCATTTGGTTCTTTAAGATTGGTTTACGAGGGTAGGTATACAAGTTTGGTCGAACGAACGTCTGTTTGTTTGGTATGTACAAATTGTAAATTGCAACTCACGATACTCGCTGCATTTTTCAGTTCTATATTCCAGTAAATGGGTACTTGCAACTTTGCAATTGCTACTTGTTCCGTTATCAGTACAAACGGAAGATAAAATCTTTCGAAAAGATGGACTTTTTACGGATTCTCGGCACTTGGATCGAAGCCTGAGAAACTGGTAGCGCTTTCGGCGAACGTAGAGGCCCTGTAGGTTCCAGCCTCAGGAGTGCAAGAAACAATTCCGCCGCAACATATCCTGCCATTACCTCGGCAACACGTGATAAAACGTAAGGGGAACCTCGTACTATTCGCGTCCGTGGCGAGTAACTATAATCCGCGACAGTGTGTCGTGCAGGCAGGATCGTTAGAAAAGGCGTAATGGAGCCCTGTGCGCACGGTGGTCGGTGTTGATAGCCCGGTATGGTGAGAGCGAATCCCGGGGTCACCCCGAGGGTCACTAATGACATACGCAGCCCCGTACACACACGCACATGCAACACTCTCTCGCACTTGCTCCTTCACACACACACACACACACGTACGGATCTCTTCGGCAAACCAGTCCCAAGCTTCGTCGATCCTCCTCTCCTGCAACTCTGTCATAGATTACAATCCAATATCGCGCTGCGTTTAGCTCTTGTTTTTCTGTTCTGTCCGCAGGACGCTTCGAATTTTCGTGCATTTCTTAACCCCTTGAGCGTTCATGTCGAGTATACACGTCATTTGCTTCTGCTACTTATTGTAAAATTTAGGTAAAAAGTAATTGTAATTTTAGAATACTTCACGGCAACGAAGCAAAATGATAACAAAAAACAAAATAAAATGATCAATATGATTAAATAATTTTTCAAAGAAACGCCGAAATAATTTGCCATTTTGTTACAATTTAACTCAATCTTAGAGCAAATGTGTTTACTGTGTTATCCCCTAGAAATGAAGCACACCAACTCAAAATAAAACAAAACGCTTAAGGGGTTACATACTATTTTACATACTATTTTAATTTATCAACGATAGAAATTATAGAATGTGGACGAACTCTTGGAATTTTCTTCCACAGCATGGCTTTGGACCAAGGATTCGACAATGTAAATCGATCAAAAACAATTTGCGTTCGTCCTTAATAGCTTAACACGTTTACGAAATATCCCGTGAGTAAATCGTAAAATCGCGGAATAATTCGCGAACAGCGATTAAGAATCTAACGTTTGTTCATATGTGGAAGGCTCAGAAGTCAATTAGTGTAAGCGACACTTTATCAAATCTAGATATTAGGGTGTCCCATAAGTTTCTTCCCTTTTTTTGATGCG
>KQ435747.1:31763-49663 GCA_001276565.1 Melipona quadrifasciata
TCCTATTTCACGTTGGGATTATTTTTCTACGTAGAATCATCCCCTCGGCCGTGAAAATTGGGACACGCGTTGTGTGCATGTACACGTGTATGTATATCGCGACAGGTTGGCGATTGACGTATTTGGCATCGTTTAATTGAAATTATACATACGTATCGCGCTATTTAGCATTTCTGTTTATAGAAATTACCACACAGCGGGCAATAATTGGTGAAAATAACTGCGAAACAAAATGACCCACGGTATATTTTTATTCAACATTAATATTGTGTAATAATCGCAAATTTCATTTATTGATATGCTAAAGGAAAATTTAGTAAAAACGTATTGAAAAACAGGAAGAAACGCCCGAGTAATAATAAATTGAAGAAAAATCGATTTGCTGCTTAATGACTCGTCATCTTTCACTCCCCTTTTCTCTTTTTTTTTTTCTCATTCGATCACAGACGTTAATTTCGTTGTATCAAGATTAATTAGTCTCCAAGAGCACGGAGCTAGCGTTTCATTTATTTTATTTGATAGAAGTGAGATATATATTCGTATAAATATTTACATTAAAAAAAAAACACGATTTTGTATTTAATAAAATCTACAACTATATGGAAATTCACTTTTTTCCTTTCTCTGCAACTATTTATTATTCCATTTATTTCGAACACATACTTTCTGCATGTCACTTTCAAATACGTCTCGTTTATCTCTATCTAAATTATTTCAAGCGTAGTAAAAAAAAAAGAAAAAAAAGAAGAAAAAACAATTTATACGCAAATGTCCCGCGTATAAACGACGTATGATTTTAAGTAACGTTCGCCGTATTTATGCTCGTAGACGCGGGCATGATCGATATTCAGGGATGAAAGGAGATACGTAATATAATGACGCTTTTAAAACGAGGCAATTTGTTTGCATAAAGCCTTGTCTCTTGTCCCTCAATTAATGATAAATTATACAATTCGACAGTCCCTGAACAGAAGGAGGATAATTTATCTTTGAATTTTATCGTAAATTGAATTTATATTCGTTATAATAGCTTTCACTACGTGGGCGCTCGTTTAGGTCCGCTGAAAGTATTTGCGAAGCTTTTAATGCGACGAAAATATCGTGAATGGAAATACTATGTATAATACAAGCCTGAAAAGAAGCACCTTCCGCGGGTATAAATACTCGTAAATAATGTTGAAATTTATTTCGGTGTCGTGGCGGTGTTTAACATCCGTTGAATCGCGATAGGAAAGACGCGTAACTCAAGTTAATGAATTACAGAAAGATCGTGAAATAAAAATTGGATCTTCGCTTGCAACGAATCGCTTAATACATTTTAATCTTAAAGATTATAAACGTATTACTGTAATAATTCGTGTTTCATTCGGATCAAGGATTTTACACGTTACACGTTACACAATCAATAGTATTGATATTATATTTCTTGACAATAGTTGAAACTATATTTTCAATGACTTATCAATAGAAAAATTAGAGACGAAGGCACGTCAATCAGTGAAATAACCACGGAAAGCTGGAACTCTATAAGAAATTCGTACAATTTTTGAGATTCAATATTGCAGTCCTTTCATACTGATGTATTTTAGACGATTGGAAGCACACACTGGAGATCTGTATACACGTAGATTTCCAGGGAGAAATCTATCGCGTGTGAAAAAGAGAGCTATCTGCTATCCCGTTTCGAAAGTTGCCCGGCGTTATTTATTTCGCGAAATTCGTGAAACATTGTTTGGAGAATGCCGATAAAATACGCTTCGTTCGCTGTGTATATTTCTCGGGATATTCTGTATTCACGGTGATCATCAAATACATATCCTCATTGAGAGATTATCTCTGACTATTCAAAACAAAAAAAAAAAGACGAAAAATACACACACACACACACACACGTAAAGATTTTTCTCATACTCGTAGAAACGAAGAAATTTCAAATAACAAAGTTTAATTTCTGTAAATTAAGATTTAGTATAATACGCGAATAAAGAACACATATTTCAATTTTTAATCAGACCGCGTTTGCGCATTTATGAGGAATAACGCGCATGATGCGCAAAAATGCATAAAATGTCTGGGATAAAGCATTCGTCAGAATGCATCTCGGTGAAACAATTCGCATTTGTCGTATTTATAAGACATATGAATTTGTACGAATGTGTCTGTGTCCTACTCCTAACGTATTATATCAGTGATTTATTCAAGAAAGATATTTCATTGAAATATGAAAATTCAATTTACATTGAAATTGCAATTGACACCTGATACTATTTTAAGTATGAAAATATTAAATTAAGAGATTCAGACTTGCTCCTCGTATTTTTACAATTTTTATCAATATCGACAGTCCATAACTGACTGAGTTTTATAATGTCAATAATTTTCACGAAGACATTAAAGTGGCACAAGAAGACTTCCTTCCCGTATTTTGTATTCATTTCCCTTAACAAGATATTCGAGGAGTGTTCCTTCTTCTTGAACGGTATATTCGATATCAACAGAAATCAGCAGCCCATTCATCAGAAACTCGTCAAAATTTCAACGCGCGAAGAATTAGGAGTGCATTCATCGCGTTCGGTGGCTAGCTTGCCGTAAAGAGCAAAATCGTTAGCCGAGAACTTTTCCAATTAATTTTTATCAAGAGGCAACTTTATCGTGCGCGCCTTGGCTTTTCCTTTCCGCGCGGCCATTATCTCCCGATAATATCAAACGAATCGATACGACGTGGATTCGAGTGGTTCGAGTAACGAGCTATGTAACACTTGACGTTTGACTGCGTATAAATTATATTATATATAGATTATAATGTTACACATTATATTAATATTATAATATTATATGTAACATATATATTATAATAGTTTTATTACACATGTAATTAACCTACAGTGTAGTTTGTATAGCAAATCGAGTCGATACAAAAGATTCTGTATACTCAACTTATCAATCTGTCTTATCAAAAGAGAATAAAAATTGCAATTTCTCGGGATAAAGTAACTTTGATTTTGCTCCGATAACTTACGATGTCTCGTGGAGGAACTTTAAAGAATGTAAAAGTGTTCCAAATTATAGCCACAGATCAAGGGAAACATTGATTTTATTGATATCGAGGAAATTTTATTTTTGAACGATTCGAGTTCTCTAATAATTGAAATTTTCTTCTGTAATAATATTAATACTTTTTATCTCAGATGCTCTAGTGAAATGAGGTTTCGAGGTTACACGAATTAACTCGATTAGCGCGATTTTACAACGTTTTGACTTGAAGAAAAATTTCAGACTAAAAGGTAAACATTTACATGTTAAAAAAAAAAAAACAGAATTGCAACTCGTGTAGTAATCACTGATAAAAAAAAAAAAAGAAAAAACTCGCGAAACTTTACCTATTTTTAGACGACTTTGTCAGTCATCGAAGCAAAAGTGGGCAACGTTCCACATTCAGAAAAAAAAAAGGGAGGATCGATGCACCCCTTCGTACACAGCTACATAAACTTTCGTGTGCTTTTATTGTTTAACCCGTTCATTTGTACAGTTAAATCGCGCTTTGTAATTAGCAATTTGTAATTTCGCACAAATTGCGCCGAACAAAACTTATCGTTAGTGACGAGAGAAGCTCTCGCTGTTAAGGAAATTCTCGGTGACAGTTGTCGATCCTGTTAAAAAACTTCCGACTTTTACTCTCTTTTATAACACTAGTTATCGTCCACTGCCGCTTGGGAACGGAATATCGAGGATGGTGTTTATTGAACATCGTACCGGGGATTCACGCTCGTTCGCCGTTCGATCTGCGTCGTTCGAAGAACCAGTTGGAGCCGATTGCTTCAGAACAAAGACCGATCGAACATTCCATACCTCGTATTCGATACATTCTCACGCATATTCGTTCTTTCTTGGCTCACACCCTCGGTACAGAACACCCCATGTCAAAATACGCCAAATTGTCACGATAATTCTGGGGCTAAAATTTATTGATGATATTTCAAATTTTTACAGTAATTTAATATAATTTCATACCGATTCATTGTATTAATTTTTTAAATTAATAACAAGCACTAAAATAGGTAGAAAATAATATATTTTACTTTTCACGTGTTTCTACACATAGTATTCCTTGCAATATTATACCATCAACTTTTGAATCATTTATATAGAGAAAACGTGATTTTAACAAGTACGAATCGTCAAAGTAAGAAAGATAAAATTTTTATTTTTTACTTTTTACTTCGTAATCATGACTATTTGAATGAATTTATGTAACATGATACAACTAATAAATCTTTCATTCTATTTCATTCAGATTTAATGATTAATCATTGCTGTTTCTCATACATATAAATATTTAAGAAGCAAAGAAAAATAACAGCCGGAAATTTTCAGAATATCTACTTCCCTCAGTAATAGATGTAACACGTTTCCAAGCATGTGTCCATTGAAATAGACTTTTGAATTAAAAAAATTTGATTATTTATTTAATAAACGCAGTATCAAATTAAAATAACATTTATTTTACTTTTTATTGTACTTTCACAATACTTTCAAATAATTCCAAACTAGTACGAGCAGTTATATATATTTGACTTGAGTATGTAAAAAGCTTAAACATTTAAATTTATTCAGTTATACAAAACAATAAAATGCAAAATAATATTTCATATTATTTGGTGACAATGGCAAGTAACGTGTTAACGTACGTACGTGCACGTGTGAATGCACACTTGTACGTTGTGCGAACGTGTTTCACGTGGCAATTAATGAAGATTCGGATATCGTTGTCGGAACGTTATAATGAAAGCACGCCAATCGGCAGTGGTGTATCGAACAGAAACTGGAGATTTCCAGACAATCGAGTCAATCGATCGACTACACCGATTGATTAACGCTGCGTTCACGTAATTGCATTCTGAATGACTTGCGTCGAGCTTAATGGGCTATTAATAATTTCAATTCAACGCAGAATTCATCGCAACGCGTTTGAAGAGAGCAGAGTCTCGTGTCTTCTGCTGAATTTCTGACTTTACCTAGCCTATACTGGATCACAGGTCACCGGATATTTAACCCGTTCACGGGATAAGTATAAACTCAGTTTTATTTGACATTCGAGACCTAAATAAAAGTTTCTTTTATTAGTAGACACATGCAAGTATATGCGTATATACATGTTGTTGCTCAAGAAATATATACACGTTATTATATTATTAAACATATACGTGTTTTATACGGAACATTTTGAAATTTCATTAACAAGGCTGTAATAAGATAAGTCTGAAACAAATTTCAAATATTAACACAAGTATTACATTTCATAGACATCATAAAATTATTTAAACAACCGACTATATCAATAAGTTTCAGCATTCAATTAAAACTCATTCGTGCCAATTTCTTATGACTGAAAGTGATTTTAGTGGGGGTAACACAGAAAATCGGGTCTCTTCAGGTGCAACGCTGATGCAACGAAAAGTAGCAATTGGTTGATTTGGGTCACGTGATTCGCAAGTGGGCGTGGAGTAGACCTCGAGTAGGAGTGGCATTGTCTGGTACTGAGCGATCGCGCCTGTAATTTGTTTTGTATCGATTCAAATGTTTGCATATCGATAAAATTTTATGGCAAAAAAGTCGTCTTCGTTTCCTAGTCGGAACAGTTGCTTCTGGATCTTTTAGTGAGACGAATCGAACTGGGGTACAAGTCTTGCAGTTTTTTCACTAAACATATGTTTGCGATAAATGGCTTGCAACCAAATGCTACACATTAGACTAGTTTCAAATTCTACCAATATCGTTTTAATGAAATTTCGAAATATTTTGTGCAACGCACACAGTGTTACGTATAAAAGTTCATCTGTTTGAATACATTCGCGGGAAACTATCAGAAAATTTCGCAGTTTCAATCTTTTTGTAACTTTTATGGTTACGTACGTATACATACGTGTTTTCAGCTGTAGATAAATATATACTCAAAAGTTTTTGGATACTTTTCATTTCTAATTGTCCAATACTTATCGCAGGTAAGAAAATGTTCAAACCGTCCTTTCATTAATAATTTTACGTAACACCTTTTTTTCTTAATTTTACCTTTTCGACTTTTGTACTATTTTAATTTAAATACCGAGAGCCGATTTCATTAGGCAAATCCTGACGATAAAATCAATTCGTTATCGCACGTACGAACTATACGCGCGAGCATAATCGGCTTTGTTACAGTATTAGCATAGTATATTCCAAAGTTTTCAAACAGGCGCCAAATTTTCACTACTCGGATCCATTGTTTATTACCCACGTAAATACCGGCTTCTCGAAACGATAAAAGCTGCATGTATAATTAAAGAACGCGTCAGAGAGCGCAGAGATCTCACTGTAATCTCGTTACGAGAAACAAAAAGTCGGCGTTGTAAAACAAAACGAAAGACAAAGAAAGAAGAAGAGAGAACAAACGAAGGAGAAAGAGACGGACTTTCTCTTTACAAAGAAAGAAAGAGGAGCTATAAAAAGAGACAGAGGAAAAGAAAGAAAAATTCTACAAAGAGAGATAAAGAAAATAAAAAGGTGAAGGGACAAAGTTAAAGAGATAAGCTTAAAGAGAAAAAAGGGGTAAAAAGAGCGAGAAAAAGAGATTTGAAACTGAAGACGGAGAAAAAGAGAGCGAGAGAGAGAGAGAGAAAGAGAGGGAGACGGGGGATCAAGTGAAAGAGAAAATGAAAAGAGACAAGAAGTGGGAGACGAAGAAGAAGCACGTGAGGGAAGACACGTGCATGCAAAGACGCGTTAATGGTATTAACGTATCGGGTCTAATTGAACAAGAAACTGGCTGACAAAATGTCCAAGTCCTTGGGAGAGAAACGGCGGCTGCCGGAAGGCAGAAGAAGGGAGGAGAGGGGAGGGAAACGCCACCTGTTCCACGGAGGAGGTAAGGCTGGCTGGCAAGCGAGAAACTAGTACGAGGGACTCGAAAAGCTGGACTGGACAGTGTCGTATAAATCGCGGACGATTACCGCGCAGACAGGAATGCTGTTCGCATGCCGTTCGATTTCAAAGAGGGAGGGAGAGAGAGAAGCTCGCAGCCGACGTCTAGTATCTCACGATGGAAATCTAAATGAGATTCGATCCGTCCAGGAAGCCTCGGAGCTTCCACGATTCAATCCTCGTAGCCAATCGAGGGAAAAGTGAAACCGCCTTTCTCGCCCTCTCCACGGTAATTCGATTCGATCCTCCGCAGCCCCGTCTCCTCCTCCTCCTCCTCCTCCTCCTCTTCTTCTTCTTGGTTCTCGCCAGGCTGTCTGTGCGTGCACTTCCGTTTTCCTTTCTTCCTTTCGAGGAACCCTCCTCGAGCACGCGGGCCACACCACACGCTTTCAAGGAAAATGATGCACGAAACATAATTGAATCGCGGCGAGTTGTGAAGAACGGCACAGGTTCAAATATATGTATTACGTCCCAACCTCTCGAGCGTTAGACAGTCAGTCGCTGTATAACGTATTAAACTTGTATCTGCACTCGAATACGTTTTCTTGATTAATCTCTTCTTTCATTCGTACCTATAAAAAGCTAACCTTCTTACTTTCGTGGCATGTATTTGAATATTCTTTTTGCATCTTCTTCGTTTTTTTTTTTTTTTTTTTTTTTTTTTTTTTTTTTTTTCCCTTAGTTGGTCGTATATGGGGTGTTATGTGGTTTATAAAGCATATTATCACTGAAAATGATTTTAGTGGGAGTAACCGAGAAAATCGGGCTTCTTCAGATGCAACGCCAATGCAACGAAAATTGGCGATTGGTTGATTTGGGTCACGTGATTCGCGAGGGGGCGTGGCGTAGACCTCGAGTAGGAGTGGCGTTGCCTGTAATTTGTTTTCTATCGATTCAAATGTTTGCATATTGATAAAATTTTATGGCAAAAAGTCGTCTTCATTTCCTAGTCGGAACAGTTGCTTTTGGGCCTCTCAGTGAGACGAATCGTACTGGGGTACAAGTCGTGCAGTTTTTTCTTCTATTCCTTTTATTCCTCTCTCTGATAATTTTAGTTTAAGGGCTACTGTCCTTCGCTTCGATTACAACATACATTCGTACTTGCATACGCGCTTACATTTCCAATTTTGATACTTTACGTAAATTAAAAGGCTAATTCTCGACTCGTACGACGTTCTTCAACTCATTAATTCAGTTCTCGACGAGCGGAGAAATCGGTTTCAAGTGGAAAACACACAGCGAATTGAACGAAAGAGAACGCGCGTCGTTCTTTGAACGAGTTTCGACGTCGAGGAATCCCCTTCGCGGAAACTGCCGTTTCAAGCGTCTTCCTCGACATGGCGATTCGCTGAGAAAGTTCGATCATTTATGCAAGACGGTTTTTCGAACGGGTATTTAATTGTTCGGAAAGTTCGTGGCGAAATTTAAAGGGATATTCCGCTAAGCGCTTTTAAAGATCTTTTTTTTAACACCCCTCTACGAGATGGCTACACCGGGATTATAAAACTTTTGAATTTATTCCGAGTAATTATCTGCAACTCAGTAACGTTCAGAAATCTTTCTTGAAGAGGAGCGATCAAAAATTGCCGGTGACGTGAATCCATGCTTGATTTGCATGAGACTAAAGTTTCCTAGATGTTCTCCTAATTTGATCTGTCCAAAATGAGAGATCAAAAGAATCAGTTGAAACAAAATTGTGAGAAACGAGAGTAAAAAGTGAACCTTTGAAACTCGATGAACAAATATCCGAGACACAGAATACTACTTCCAAATATAGTACTACTTCGAATTATCAAATTATCAAAAAAGAAGGAATAAATATCAAAATGAAATCTTTTCAGCTCCGATAGCTCCGAATTAAATATTTTGCCATCAGCAAAGCTATTTGGTCTGGCGAATTATTAAACAAGTTAAAAACATTTCAATTTCGTTGTTTCAATTATTCACTGACAAAGACTGTTCCGAGTGAAACGTATCGTTTGATTCAACAGAGCCCTTGGACGCTTCAAAAACAACAACCGCGTGTTTCGATCCAATAATTGCGCTGCGTTCTCGCGATTCGCACTGTTTCACGAAAAATACGAAATACCGAAAACGAACGCTGCGCTGAGAAACTGCGGAACATGCAAATTTATCCTTCGCCATTTTCGCCGATGATTAGATCGAGCAACATAACCGATGGAGAACAATCGTCGTCGTCGCGCGGCGCGTTCAAGAAACTCGAATTGTGCACGCGAACGTGTTACAAATAATCGGATTAATTCGGATTAATTCGGCTGATAGAAATCAAGGATCGCAACGGCTAACGTGACGATAGGCCATTTCTTTCCTTACTCGCCTTTCTGTTATCGCCGACACTTTCCTTTTGCGGAGATGGGTTTGGGACGATCTCTGCATAATCCTGGCTGCCCGCGAGATTTATCGAACGAATTGGATGGCATTCTTGCCATCCAGGAAGGGCAAATATCGCAGATCGAGGCTGAGTACTCCGAGTACCAAGGGTGGAGGAAAAGCACACGGAAATGTGTCGCTTCTTATATTTCATATAAGTGTTAACGCGCTTACGCGGCGGAATTTCTGATATGTATCCGGAGATCTACTATCCGAACGTTCCACTATCCAAATATATTCTGTTATCCGAATATATTTTCTTGCCAGTGCTTCCCACTATCGCGTAAACAAGCAAATTAAATCGAGTTGACAAAGTGTACAAAAACTATCGTGGTTTACGATAAACAAAGAGGCAACAATTTCGTGGAATCTAACAGAAACTGCTAGATACTGTATTGCAATAATGCAAGTGATTTCAATCTGACAAAAATACCGCAAGCTTCAACTGTTCAAGATATTATTAACTATTGTTAATAAAGCTTTAAATCAAAAGCAGCAAACCTCTTCCTCGCCGCGGGCCGCACGAGCTACTTCCAATCAGTTTGCCGGTTTTTTCATTATTTGAATTAGTTTCCACTCTGTTCCACAGTGGACCATACAAACTACTTTCCCTATCTTTCTTTAATTTTAGCAGCTACAGTGAACGAAAGAAAAAAAGAATTTACAGATATACATATACATCTAATGCGAACGTGTGGCCGCGACAGTGGTCAACGCAGTGGGGAAATCGATGCAGTGGAGGGGATAACGATGTGAAGAGTGGGGCAAGGACCGCCAGTTAGCCATCTCTGCTTTAAATTCTTAGGATTTTGCACTTGTGAAGCATTTATAGCAGGACTGAGATTGTTTGAAAAAACAGATAGAACGTAATTCAACGCAACTCAACATGTTAAAATGTTTATGTGATTCGGCAGGAATTCTTAAATGATTAAAAAAATATTCCATTCGCATCTAGCAATTTCATTTATACATATTATATCTTGTTCCTTTTGTCATTATTTATGCATTATTCTCTTTTGAGATGCATATAATAATCGTAAAAAGAAATGAATGTCTGAAAATTCCATCTATCTTCGTATTATTTTAGATATTGGAGGTTCCGCTGTACCCTTAATATATCGCTCTGTTTTTTTTTTTTTTTTTTCATTTTATCAACGCAATCACTGATTCCACAAATCAACGAAGCCCGAAATATTGGGTTCCAATTCATTCTTCGAAAAAATGGATACTTTCATATTTACATTTAATGTTTGATTATTACATTATTACATTGTAATTTAATTACGTTTATAAAGAGCAGAATTGTAAAAAACGGGAGAACGAGACAGAAAATTTAATTGCAAACAACGGGAGAGCTAGGTAGAAAAATTGCAATAATGTAACGTTGTCATGTAAAAATATAATAAAAAAATTTTTGTTGTTCAAGAGATTCACTATTCTTTGCTCTTTCTTTAATCTGCAAGCTAATCTTATATGAAAATCTGTAACTCTGTAGCTCGAGGAAAAAAGGCAGCACGTGGACGTACATACATACGTATAAGCGTATCAAAATACATCAGAGTTTCACCCTCGCAACCCTAGCGAATCAAAGTCATAAACCATAAAATCAACCTGCCGTTCCATTTACATATCGCTGTCGGTCGTAAAAAGAAACACAGGTTTTCAAAGTTGGCATTCACAAATGACGATACAAAATCGCAAGTTCAGAACTGAAACATTTACTAATACAACAGCAAGAAAATGCCATCTACGAACTATCGTGTCAGAAAAATGAAAGTACAAAGAAAAGAAGAAACTGAATATGAGCTTTGTCACTTTCAGCTACCCTGAGCAATCTTTTAAAAAGACAATCTTTCACAGCTCCATTCACTTTTCACGCAAGATAAAAATTCGACTATCCAAAGTGAAAGAAACTTTTTCCACGAAAAGTACCAATTGATCGGCCGGATCAGCTCCGTGGCAAGCTAACGTGGAAAAATATCGCGTGACTATCGCGGGTGTTCAACGAAGGGGATATTCCGTAGCAAAGTTGCGAACGACACGATATTGCCGGGAGTAAAATATCGTTGCAATGATTCACGCTCGCAAGCGGCAATTATTAAGCTATTAACACGGCCGGTGGGAGGAAGGCCGTGTTCCTCGCGATCCTCGCCCGTTTTATCAACCCTCCGTATCTTTCTTTCCCGCGTCGTGCCATCCCACAGGAAGATCCGAATATAGTCTCCGGGTACGGCTATAAGGATTTATGGAACGAATCGAAATGTGGGACGCTTCTTATACAGCGCGAAAGGAAGGCACGGTGGAACGAGATTGAACGGCGATAAAAAGGAAAGGGGAGGAGGAAGATAGTGAAACTCGAAAAAGCATCGCGCGATGGAGAAGAAGGAAGACAAAGGGGAGAGAAAGGAAAACTGAGGACCGTGTCAACTGATACCGATGTCGGGACGTATGATTCGAGAATATGTCCTCTGGTAAAAATGCGTGACACGCATGCGGGAACGCGTTCGTATATTTATACGAGGGAATAAAGGAGAGTCGTTGGTTTCAAGCGCAACGTGCAAGGCGTTTCCATTTTCCGCTGTTTTCCTTCCTAGATTCGGGCAAGTTTTGACTTTTCTATTCTGCTTCTTTTTATTTCACTAACTTTTTAAATTAAATACAGTCGATAATTTTAATAATTTCAGTTTTTTTCAATAGATCTTTAAATTTATTTTCTTAGTAAATTCGTTAATTTTGGAAGAGGAATGGAAATCAATGACACGTGTAATTTTTCGTTTCAATTGTTTTTTTCTTTTTTTTTTGTGGTATGAGTATTTTTATGTTAAAGTTTGTAACTTTTTACTAAAACGAGAACGTGCTTTGGACATAAAAATTCAAAGATTGTATTCAAAGTACCAATCGTGCCCCGGATCGAATAATTATATCTACTATAAAATTAAAATTAAACTTTATACCAAATACAGTAGAAAAAAGAAAATGCAAGCTTTTAAAAAATTGTAAAAAGAGAGAATCATTGGAAATGGTCGTTTCAGAAAATTTACGTGAAAAGTGCGGGATTTGGTCATTTTGACCAATCTGATGGCACCGCTGTTGAATAAAAGAATATTACCGGGAGTGTTCCGACGAGATATTATTTTATTACTGGCAATTTAGAAATGGGGAAAAATTATTCAAGGACGGGGCGCGTTGTCAGTTGTTGACATCAAAATACGTCAGCGTGAAAAATAAGCCGTAAATTCTCCCAGGGAAATGAAAAGAATTTTGACGCGCCATTTTTCACTTTTCGCTGCCCCACCCTGTGATACACGAAGGCGCTGTATCCGTTCCGAGCATTCTCTTATCATGTAAATTTCTATCCGTGTACAATGCGTCCTCTGAAATGGAAATTAGCATATCTTTTAAAACTAAATACCGGTTTCATTTCACATGTAACGCGAAAAGATTGATCCCTTTTTAAACGTTTCGTGTTTCAACGGCCGTTGACAACATTAAGTCTTTGAGCCAACGAAACTACAAAGAAAACTGGATGAAAAAATTCAAGAGTTATCAGATGGAATTGAAATTAAGATTGTGTCATTTTATTTTTATCTTAGAACTGAAAATTTAGATCGAAGATTTTAGAATGAGTCATTTGTCATTTATTCACTAACGATTAAGAAGCATTTCTTTTCTCGAAGAAAAACGAGAGATTTTCTCTTCTGGTATTTTTTCGACTTTCTTCCCGCGTCTACGTTGAAACCGTGCTTATTGATTTCTAGCCCGTGGCTACGTTTCGGATCAATACCCAAAATGTTATCCTTTCTTTATTCGCTGCTTATACTCGAAGAAGTTCTCGAAAATTGAGAGTTCAACAAAAATTACATTGAAAATGATAATATTTTATTAAATCTTATAGCTGAAATATCTTTTCGAGAAGTGGAAGATTATTCAAGGCAATTACGATTTGATTTGACAAGTGTTACTAAAACGCGCGAAAAAATCGCGTTAAATATAAAGAAACTATTCGTTCATTTCGGCGATAGTAATTTTATCGGAACGAACGTTGTACGTGCTATTGATATCATTTTATCGTTGTTGTCACCGAGTTAAAAGACACTTACAGGAAACACGATTGTACAAAATTTTCTGCAATCACTCTTAACGTATTAAAAAAAAAAAAAAGCACGCTAAAATATAAATTTTGAACTGATCAAAAAACTTTACATCATTTGCTGTAACTCTGATTAACGCAGTAAGAACGACGGGAGAAAAAGAAACCAGAAAAATACTGAACAAACCGGAAATTTACCGTCAACCTATCGCAAATTTCCTGCCCTCAGAATCCTGTTCTAGACATCGCAAGTCGTTTATTACGAGTAATTAGATTTCCAACCAAACGACTTTGCATAATGCTCCCTCCAAATGAAACGAAATCCTTTGCAAAACGAGAGGAGCAAGTTAATCGATTATAGATCGTCGGGCTCCCGCGAACGCGAGAGCAAGGCCGAGCAACATTAAAAGAATCGTTGAACGCGTATCATTTTTCCAATATAAATGATACTCGCTTGATTCGCCGGTATTAGCCGTTCAGGAAGTTATTTATTCAGAGACGAAGGAAGTCGTAGATCTTGTTCGATGCAGACAGGTTCGATATATATAGTAGTTTCGAGCCGGCAACAATTATTACCGATATAATCGACGCACCAGTCGCTGACAATTTGCATAAAAATTATGTGTATATATATATACATAGAAAATAAAGAGGAAAAAAGCAACAACGTTGATCGAGAGATTAATCTTTAATCTTGATTAGCATTTTAATTGCAACGACTACGTCGTTAAACTGCACTATTTAATGCTACCTAATGCGACTGAGTATTTTCCAAAAGCAAACTCAAACCTACAATTTCAATTTTTACTATTTCTCTCGACTTCTCACGATTATAATACATTATAATTATATATTATATATTACAATATATTATAACATATTGCAGCACGATTAATAATAATCAACAAAGAGGACAGTGTCAAAAGATAGTTGTATCGATACACGATTTTTAGCGTGACAGACTTTATTGATCTGACAAAGTATCGGAGGCTTCTGATTTTTAGAAAATGGAGAAGAAGAAGTTTCGAATATCGACGCTTACGAGCATCGAACTATGTTTTCGAAACACGTAGGTACCGGCTCGAAATCAGCTAGTACAAAGAATGAAAAACAAAAAAAAAGAAAAAGAGGGAAGATACCAGAAAAAATTGCCGCGACGTTGCGAGGTGAATAAATTGCTGGGATTTGGAAGGATGATAGATGGTCGCACGTATGGCACCTTGGGCGCAAAGTGAAATTTAACACGGGAAATATATTACATTTTGGAACGCACGCAATAAATAATCGCACAACTATCTGCAACGAGGCTTACTAAAAGATAAACTGACATTACATGAACGATGAGATGACCAATGAGAATGAATGCATCGAACGAATGCGTGACAGTGAACAACGTTTAAATAATCAAATAAACTTCACGATTGTTAGAAAATTTCCGATTTTCATTGTTGCAGATGCATATTGGTTCATTGTGCGACTGTTCTCCATCTGCCAACTAGATTTTCAAGGCCAATTTTCCTAATTTGAAAATCTCCTAACTTGTCTTGTAAGCGTAAGCTGTCCAATATATTCCTCTATAAAGTTCTTCTCCTTGCCAGCCACGTTTGTTCGACGAAATTTGAATAAAAGCCGAACGACAAGTTTCTTCCCTGGTACGAAATTTGAAAGCAATATCCCACGAGTGAGTCTATAAATATTTCGAAAGGACGTGGGGACTTGAGGAGAAAATCACTGATTGTTCTCCGATAACCCCTGATACTTTCGAGCAGTGTTCGAAACCGACGAAACTTAAAGACATATCGAATTTGGACTTGGACCTATCTCTAGCCCTATTAAATCGTTCCTTCAGTCTGGTTTCAATTAAAAACTTACTGCTAGCGTCACCGGGTGCCGTAATCGGACGTAAGGCTGTGGAAAGTCTGTAAAAGAACCAGGCGACAAGAAAACCGGGCGCAGTCAAGAATATATATATACGTGCGGCGTGTGTACAGGTTTCTCTAATGGGAGAAGATCGAGAAAGTGAGGATGAGTAATGGCGCTGAAGATGAGAGAGCGGATAAAAGCAAATGGCGGAATAGACTGTGGAAAAGGGGGCGAGGAAAACGCGCACGTGGGGGATAGGCAAGAAGACGCAGGACGGAGAAGTTCTGTTGAACGCGGTGTGACCAGAGTTTCTTCTTACGACGGAAGTCGATCGATAAAATTAATTCGATTCGCCGCGAGGTGAGCGCGACGCGTTGCCACAGTGATTAATCTCCGCGGCAAGGGAATTCCACCGTAAAGGGTGGAAAATTCGCGTCATTCGCGATTGTTTGCACGGTGCAGCCAGCTACTTTCGCGAGTAACGAAAGCCGAACACGGAACGCGTGATTTAAAGTACGTGTGGGTAATTCGAACATCTCGATTCTTTCTATCGCAGCGGGCGATTCTTTGAATCGCGGAAATTTAACGCGAGAAGAATTTTCGTAACTCGCTTATTCCGCGTGACAGGCAAAATTTAGGAGTGAAACAAATCGTTGATCAACTTGATCCTAAAGTAGGGAAGCGGAAAAAAGTGATGACGATTGGATGTGCTATTTTTGAAATCCATCACTATTCACATCACGGTCTTGCGATAATAGATAATTTCATAGAAAAAAGTCACTCGTTTCTTGAAAGTCGAATATGTAACAAAATCGAGGAATTGGTTAAAAAAAACGGCCCTTGATTATTAATAATCAAGCACTCTGATGATCAAAGAATCCCTTGTAGGAAACACGACAATTATAAACGACTGAAGAGCCTGATAGATGGACGCGAGCAACTAGAGAGATTGGCAAGGAGGTAACTGCATTGCAGAGGTTGGAATTTGACGCAATACTGGCATAAGCGGGAAAAGGGCCATCAATAAATGCGGTGTATGTAGGACGATGGACCACCAAACAGTCTGGCAGCGAGGTCAACGAAAGTGAATAAATGGAGCAACAAGATGCGCGAAATAGGCGACTGCGCAGCGAGCTACGAAAATAGGAGACTTAAAGGCTACATTGTGCATGCCAAATGATATATTGCAATTGGATTAGCATTGGATCTTCGAACTAGCACAGGTCTCACGCGTGCGAGTAATCGCGAGAAGTTTAACATTCCAATATACGAGCACAGCTAGGTTTAATAAAATTTCTCATCCAAGTGTGATAAACGAATAATAAATTGAACCTTAATGGCTTCGTTACTTAAGCACGCGAAGTACAATGTCGTGCACGAGGAGCATCCAACGTGAAAGCCGCGAGTCTGAAAATTCTCGCGATACCAGAGATCGCGAGAGCTTTTTTCAAAGGAATTTTCTTGACGTTCTTACATAGTCGTGATCGACCACGCGACGATCATATTTTCGAGTAATAACGAAACGCAAGCTTCAAAATTAGAAGAAGATCGATAGAGATCATTGCCAATTTATCAATCGGCAATACGCTCGAGACCAGAAACAGTATTATACTATATCAGCTGACTAATATATCGTTGTAATATAATTTTGATGTCTTGTCCGAGTACACGGCTGCATTACTACGATGTACGCAACATTTGCGCAAATCGCATATAAATAGAAAAAGCAGGAACGCTTATAGAAAATCTCGTCTTGACTATTTAAGTCAGCTGGTTACTGAGCTGGCCAAAAAGTAATTGCGTTTTTTTCTTCTGATAGATAGACACATATGTAACTAACTTCATTTTAGCAGAATCATCGTGTGATTCAACGATAGCTGTTCAAGCTTGTTTGAAAAAGAAAATATACGATCTCGTCGACAATTTGTTTGCTTGGCCCCAATTTCAAAATGCGACTCGTAAAAACGCAAGTTTGCAAAAAATTATCTAACGTGCGCGGTAAAGGAGCCTTCGAATTACGGGAGTGTCGGAATTCGTTTGCCAAATTTTCACTGCTGACGAGAATCTTTTGCACCTGAAAGATGGCAATAGGTAATCCAACAAAATGGTTGTTCAATCAAGTTTCTGTTTCTCACGAAAAAACCAACGCGGCTAATGCTTACAACATGCTTGAAAAATGTAACTTAAAGCTTCGTTTTAAACCGCGGATTCATCGTGCAATCTGACAACTGTTTATCAGAGCTTGTTTTAGAAAAAAAAAAAAAAAAAAAAAAAAAAAAAAAAAAAAAATCAAAGAATCATTGTGGTTATCTTATTATCTACGACGAACAGTCGACGTACGTACATATACGCGACCCCGTACTGCTACATACTACTTTCGATCCCATTTCTAGCGATTGTACAGGCGTACACGCACGTATGCAGCACACAGATGAAGAGGAAAATGGGCGACGTTCTGGCGCCCGTTTGTTCTCGTTGCCAGACTCTTTGGCGGCTCGCCGTCCCACAACGATCGTCTCAGAGCTCGGAGCAGCTTCTCTCTCTCCTCTCTTTCTCTCTCTTTCTCTCGTTTCGTCTGTTATTTCTTATCGCATCGAAC
>KQ435747.1:49709-67123 GCA_001276565.1 Melipona quadrifasciata
TGTTTGTTCTCCGTTCGCCTGGCTTTCCCACCCACGCGCGCGATGCCTCGCGATAGCTCGCGATAGCTCGCGATGACCATCGACGAGGAGAGGACGGTCGTTCTCAACCAACAGAGAGAAAAATAGAGAGAGAGAGAGAGAGAGAGAGAGAGAGAGAGAGTGAGTCCTTCGGCGCTCGTTCGATTCTCGCGATCATTTGTCATCGCCCGAAAGAGGGGAGGGAGGACAGCATTGATCCATCCTTCGCTGGCGTTCCTTTGGCGTTCGCGAGGGCAAAGGGTAAAGTTTAATTCGCGATGCTATAGCGACACGTGATTACCCTCGCACGCACTTCCATCCGTGTTACACCCTCGCGTCACAACCTCGTTATTACGGGGTTGACGTTGGTATTCCTTTTGCGGCGCGTTCCATCGCCCCTGGGGAATCCCTCGACCCGATTTCGAGAATAAACGCGAGGAGACGTCGTGTTGCGATATTCCACGCGAGGCGCAAAAATGTCAACTATTTACGGATACTTTTTTTCTTTTTTAACCACTTGCGCTGGCAACCGATTGCGGACCATAACGAGTGACCAAACCGTATGCAATAATTCGTCGCTTTCTGTTTGAACTCGTCGGTATGATATGACTGGATAGAAATTATTGTGAAATAATAAATTTATTATTTATTTTATACTGAGAAAATATTGCAATTTTGAGACAAAAAATTCTTGACATGCGTGACCATTCCAGCGCAAGAGATTAACGAGGGAGTACGAAAATGTCATTCTATTATTGGACTGGTAGAAAAATTGCGTTTTTTTTTTTTGTTGTTAGTTGACAATCGCTCGTTTGGAGTTGATTTTAAAATGGAAGATCAATGTGAACTTGTAAAGAATTATCTAACGTGTACGATAAAGAAGCCTTGCATACGTTTTTGATATGTACAAATTCCTATCTAATTCCCAAATCTTAAAATATGCGTTTGAATAAATATCGCAGTCTGTTAAGCATAGTGAAATATCAGAATAAGAGACAGAGTATTTAACATTATATAGAGAAAATAAATTATTACTTAAATTACATTCGATTAAGAAATACCCTTTTTTGACAAAACTGTCAGCCAAACAGAACGGTTTAGTTATTATTACATGGTCACTATGGCACAATTATTAGAACGTAATAACTAAAACTGTTAAAAACATTGTTAAAATTACGCTACTATACAAATTATTAGAAATAATAACTAAACTGTTTGATCGATTGATAGTTCTAACATTAAAGGATATTTACATGGTACGAGTTGTTCTTAATGAGAAATCATTTACGCTGATTGATCTCTGAACCTTGCATACATTAATACACGTAAGATTCTTAGTCGTTGCTCGCGAATTATTCCGCATTTTCATGATTTACTCGCGGAATATCTCGCTTCGAGATACAAATGACATTAAATGACATTTAAAGACATAACGAATAACATTAAACGTATGCATCGACCGATGTAACGATAACCAATCATTTTTACTACATATGAGTGCATCAAACGACGTAACGTTTCACACATTGAAAGATTTTTACGTTCCGAGTAGAAATCCAAATTTATCGAACTTGACTCGAATTGACTCGAGTGCGTATTGGACTTGTTCCCATCGCTAGTAATCGCTTTCGTACGCACGCACGAAAAGAGGAACCAGAGCGGGTTCGCCACAAACGTGGCCAAACACCTCTCGACTACGAGGTCACGATGTCGCAACGTTTCTCGTGCTATTTTTCACTCTCTCTCCGTCTCTTCCTTAATTCTATTGCTCTCTCTCTCCCTGTTTCTCACCCTCTCGCGACTTTCTGTCGTCATTGTGTTTTACGTTATGTTCTTACGAACTCTGAAATCGATTTCGTCCCTGCTGATTCTCTGATTCCACACAGCTGACAAAGAAGTTTTTCAAACGCGAGCTTTCCTTCCTGGGAAGGAAAAACGGATCATAATAAGGGCACGGGACGTAGTTTTAGCGAATGACCCGCAACGACAGGGATCGAAAGGGACGACGAAATTATTACGGAAATTTTGAAAGCCGGGAAATTTTAAGTACTGCGTGGAAACAAAGTTTTTACACGGCGAATTTTACAAAGCGTAGTAAGCTGGTTACTTTACTCGATGAAAATTGGAAAAGTTGCTCTCGTGCAACGGGAATTTGTGATACACATCCGTGATACATATCGACGTTATAAATTATGATAATAATAAAGTCTAAAATCTTCTTATGCAATTGCTAGTGAAATTGCAGCAGTATGTACTAATTTCAATTATATTGCTATTCTTCTACGTCATTAGTAATTGAATTTGTCGCCTGCAAGTTCAACTCGCAAATCGAACATCCGCCAGTATCGCGATGATTTATTAATAAATGAATCGTCACGCGAAATAAAAAAAAAATGTACGCGTGTGATATTGAATTTCCGAATAAAAAAAATTACACGACGAAACGAACGTTCCGTTTCGGCAAGGGATTGTCGGACCTCTTTAATTTTGATAGAATTCACAATTACAGTGGCTGTATCGAGTCCGGTGAAACGTATTGGTTGGATAAAACAGTTTCGTAAGTAGATTAACCTTTTTTTCGCCGGTCCAGCGTGCTCGTCTGTGATTTCGCTGCTCCGACCGAATACATTTGCATGATTTAACAATTTGGGTTGCTTTCCGCGTAGATGTAAAACGGCACAAGTACGTTACAAACGATTCGTTAAAATACGAAATGTATCCCTTCGGCACTGGTTTGGAATTTACAACTGCTTTATCAGGACACGTAGTTCGAGAATACGTAGCGGAATGTATGTACATGGTCGTCTAAACTCGTGTAAAATGTACGATCCGTATAATTAAAAATAATCGTATTAAATATGATTTAAAAAAAAATATATATATATATTAATATTTATATATATATATATATATGGTTAAAAAAATTTTAAGCTAAACGTAAGTTAAACGCTGCTTTTTTAAATTAAATTTTAAAGAAAAAAGAACTAAATGGCGGCATTCGTCAACAACTACATCCTTTTGTAACAACATAATATTTGAAGTCTAACAAACTGACACGTCAACACGGGTTTTCCAACATATTATACCGCTGCATATAAAACATCGTGCCTTCAGAGTATTTGAATCTGTGCATCTGTCTATCAACCGCGTTAAAAAGAGAAGAAATTTCCTACGAATTATATTACGATTTAAAAATATTTAAAATTATTGAAACCGCAAAAAATTGATAAACACCGCGAATGATTTCCTTGTACCGGGTGAGTCACTTGAGAACATGGAAGTGGAAATATTTTTCGAAACGGCAGATTGTATCGAAAATTTTATTTTGGACAAAAGTTGAACGATTTCTAAAGGGGCGTTGATTGACGTAATTAATATTTTTTTAATGCATAGGAAACGTTTTTTCAATTTTTTAAATTCGTATATTCTTCGATACATCGTTCGATTCAACTCGTCGTCCTCAAAAATCTCCTGTACCAAAGTTTCTGAATTTTCAAATCGCGATTTATTTGATAATCGTAATTGGAAACGTGTCGTCGAGGTTCATGCAGGGGTGATTACCTCGATTCGAAGAATACGAAACGAAACTTTGAACGATCAGGAAAAAAATGTGCAGACACTTTCGCGAGTCGCTGCGATCATGCACGCGCGACAAAATGGACGTTGCCAGAACCACGATCGCGACGCGTAAAATCCATCCGTCAAGTTCAAACGCTCGCGTCGAAACGCTTGTGTGGCAAGAACGCTCGTACGACCAAGGTCTTATGTTCAGCTAGCTGGCTTACTTGGGTTTCCATCTCGCGATATTTCATTAAGAACGTGCATATATATCGCGCGGTAAAGAAATCGTACGCGACGTGACTCACTGCATTCCGGATGTCCTTGTTTAATAAACAAATAGCGGTCACGTACCGATGCGCGCTCGGTTTTCAAATCTCTTTTTATTCGCTCGTCGAAACATGCTTCACATAAGGCAGCTGCACCTTCCGTTTCTTTTCGTCTCTTTTTGATTTTACCTCGTCGATTACGACGTCCGTGTCGGACACGTAGCCGCAGATTACGAAGCGCGCGCGCGTGATAAACGTTCCGCTCTTTTATTTATTTATTTATCTATCGCCGGCGATTCGGCCAGACAGTTGCCAGAACGATTCTCCTCCGCGAGAAACTTGCCGCTGTTGTTCAGCCATTTCGATCCTCTTCCCTTAGCTTTTTCACGTCCCTTATTTTTCACCCTCGACTTTATTACACGCGACGCGAGCAGAAGTATGTACTCTCTCGCTCGAGGAACGAGAGATCTCCACGAGAGTTTTCCCTCGGCGACGTACGTACGTACGCTGTTTACGTTTCGTCCTCGCTGTCAGTGGGAAATATTATTTTGGCCTGCGAAACGTCTTTTAACGGTCGAGTTCTAGTTTCTGGTTCTGAAACGGCGGCGTTCCTCCTCGCCACTATCGCGTTCCGAGCGCTAATATTGGCAATAGTCCGCGCAAGGACAGGAAAATAAAGATCACTCGTACGAAGCTGTTTTTAATAACCTTCTGCCCTGCTGACGAACGACCGCGAGCGAATCGTAAATCACTGCGGGACTCGGAAACTCGTGACGGACGAATGTTCGCTCAACAAATGAAATTACGTACTTCTCTCTGCGTGAGATAATTTTATGAATCCCTTCTCAGGTTCCTTTTTCCTTTTTTTATTTACACGAGTATAATTTCCTTTAATATCTTTTGATTTTTTTGGTTAACAACGTCGAGATGACACTTTTTTTTTTTTTAATGAAATTTTACTCGTTGACGCGTTTGAAAAAAAAAGCTCGTACTCAAATATGATACACGTGTACTTCTCTGTGTGAATTTCTTTAAATAACAAAATGTAAGAAATAATTCAATATTCAATAATTCAATATCCATCTTTAAGATGACAAAATGTAAGAAATAATTCAATATTCAATAAATCAATGTCCATCTTTAAGATGACAAAATGTAAAAAATAATTCAATATCCATCTTTAAAATAACAAGATGTAAAAAATAATTCAATATTCAATGATTCAATATCCATCTTTAAGATGACAAAATGTAAAAAATAATTCAATATTCAATAATTCAATATCTATCTTTAAGATGACAAAATGTAAAAAATAATTCAATATTCAATAAATCAATGTCCATCTTTAAGATGACAAAATGTAAAAAATAATTCAATATTCAATAAATCAATGTCCATCTTTAAGATGACAAAATGTAAAAAATAATTCAATATTCAATAAATCAATGTCCATCTTTAAGATGACAAAATGTAAGAAATAATTCAATATCCATCTTTAAAATAACAAGATGTAAAAAATAATTCAATATTCAATGATTCAATATCCATCTTTAAGATGACAAAATGTAAAAAATAATTCAATATTCAATAATTCAATATCTATCTTTAAGATGACAAAATGTAAAAAATAATTCAATATTCAATAAATCAATGTCCATCTTTAAGATGACAAAATGTAAAAAATAATTCAATATTCAATAAATCAATGTCCATCTTTAAGATGACAAAATGTAAAAAATAATTCAATATTCAATAAATCAATGTCCATCTTTAAGATGACAAAATGTAAAAAATAATTCAATATTCAATAAATCAATGTCCATCTTTAAGATGACAAAATGTAAGAAATAATTCAATATGAATTTCTTGAAGCTTCTGTACCTTTTTGCACGAGTGACTTTTTCTAACCTAGCAAACACATACGTGAGGAAAACTGAGGAATGACTGATCTGATAATTCGATTTATAATTTGTCCAATCATAAATATCGTTCATCGAATTCTTTGAAATTCTCTGAAATTAATATTCTTAATATTCTATGGCTATGTGTACCAATATTATTTTTACAAGGAAACACAAAACATACGTGGTCGACTTTATTACTTCTTTCTCTGAAATTAATATTCTTCTGAAATTCTCTGAAATTAATATTCTTAATATTCTATATGCCTATATGTACTACTATTATTTTTACAAGGAAACACAAAACATACGTGGTCGACTTTATTACTTTTTACTTCCATTTTAGAAACGTGTACACTTGCCCGGCTAACGTAACGAAATTATTTTAAAAGTATCACAATGATACACGTTTCTCATAAAAAAAAAAAAAAAGATATTCAAATTAATTGACACACACACATTTAGGACACGCGACATGTTTTTTTCCAGCGAGAATCGCCGTTGCCCCGTATTACATTCCGTCGCGATTAAAAAATTAATTACGAAATTAATCGCAACGATATCATCAGTCGGTAATTAGAGCCCGGTTCCTTGATTTCGATTTCACGCGCGGAGCGCACGAACGACGAATAATTCAACCGCGTTCGAAATCTTTAATATCGTTGCGCGCTCGTCGTTGCGTTCGTCGAAATTGTAGAATAATAATTTTTATTACGACGCAGCGTCGCGCCGCGCGATCTCGCGTATTAATATTCGCAGCCATCGGCACGAATGATTTACATTAATCACGGGAGAATTTGCATGCAGTTGTTGCGGATCCCACCGCCCTCTCTCTCCCGCGAGTCGCGTTTCTGATTACACACGGCGTTACAAGGTGTGCCGGATTTGACAAATTTTTTTTGACGCGTCAATTCTCACGACTATTTTATTATTCCGTTTCGTGTTTCCTTCTCCCTCTTGTTCCACTCGCCGGCGTATTAATTGAAACGTTACGTTGAAATGCGCTCGCGTTACTTCCCCCTCCTCCCCCTCCCTCCCCCATTGCTTTTTACCCCTTTTTCCTTTTTTTCTCTCTCTCTCTTTTGTTACGCTTTTTGTTCCCTCTTTTCTGTCGTTATTTCGTTTTATTTTCCCGTACGCGCAACGTACACGGCAAAAAAAAAAAAAAAATTTGCTTTGTCGATGGTGAAATATTTTGTAGCGGCTTCTCCGCCTCTCCCACGCTTCTCGCTCTCCCGGCACTCGGCCGACAGCTTCCTGTTCCGAATTTGCACATGTTTGATATTCGCGCTTGTCACTCGTGATATCCGGATCGTTGTTCCTCTAAATGACTTTGACACGATACATCGAAATTCCTTCCTTTTTTCATTTCCTTTTCTTTTTTTTTTTTTTCTATTTCTTTCTCTTTCTTGCTATTTTTTTTCTTCAGGGGATTTTTCGCGAATACATTTCCTCCATCCATGGACAGATGTGGACAGATAACGAAAATTTGACGTTCTTGGGAATTGCATGAATTTAAATGGATGTTCGACGAAGATAGAAACCGATTCGGGAATATGGTTGTAAAGTGGCTACAAAAAAAAAAAAAAAAAAAAAAAAATTTAAAAGTGGCGTTTTATTTAGTACTGTGATATTGTTTAGAAGCATTTTCGTACGACTATAAATATTTGAAAAAACGAAACGTAGAACCTAGTCGAGGAACGCTTCATTAAAACGCGAGAGTGCAAATACTTTTCGTAACCATTTATTATTCCCATCTCTTCGCAACTTCGTTCGAGATAGTTACGATAGGAATGCCTCCTTGAAGAAGCACGAAATTTTCCGACTGCTAAAAGTAGTAAATTTGTTTGGACAAAGTTCTTCTGCAAAGTTTCTGAATAATCTCGATGCAGAAATTAAATTCGTAGGTGCCAACAAGAATTCTTTCCAAAGCGTGGATAATTTCGAAGTATTAAATTCTCATCTGAATAAAATGTTTAATCAGGTGTCAGTCAGTTCTGCAAATTGAGTATTGATTTAAATTTTTCAAGAGGACATCCTTTAATATTCAATAATTTCACCGTGCCTCTAAAGACAAGAAAATGGTCCCTTGGTGATCAAGTTATTCCGGGAATTTTTGTAACAAATTTGCAACCAACAACTGTTAACGATTTAGAAAAGAAGTAATTTTGTTTCGATCGTAAAAATAGAGTAGTAGTAGTTCTTTCTTTAATAATAAACTCTAAGACTGCAACAGTATACAGGATGTTCCAATTATCTTCTAAACTGTCACAGAAAAAGAACGTTTCAACCATCAAAAGGAGAGTGTTTCAACAAAAATCGCTTTGTTTGTTTCGAGGCGGACATTTTCCGATGGCCATCAATCTTATCTGGGCGAACGTGCCTACGAGATTTCACGGTGATCTTCGTTTTCTTAAATGAAACTATATATTTTTCACGGATGAACGCGTGAGCCCTTCGTTGTAGAATGGACTACCCACCCATCCGAATAAAAATACCTAGTTCTATTTTGAAAAACGAAGATCACTTTGAAATCTCAGAAGCATCTTGCCAGATGATAAGATTTATGGCTGTCTTCGAAGAAAAAGCAAGTTTCACTTGAAACATTTTTTTCCGCAATAAATTTATATTGGGGAGAGATAATTACGATACTTGGGAGATAATTTGCAGTCAAATGGGACGTATACCATAAAATGACCATACAGTGCTATTAAATAGGAAAATTCGTACAATGAAATAGAAATATTGATATTATACATTGTGTTTATATTAATATTAATATAAATGAAATATTCGATTGAAGAGCCGAATCAACAATTGCTGGATCTTTATCTAGCGAAAGCTCCAACGCCAGAGGTCAGGGAAAAAGAGGAAACGTTGCGAGGAAACGAAGGAAAACACATCAGCGGCAAAGACGGAAAAACGAAAACTGGAACTGGACAAACTCGATTCAGAGATTAGCATTCCCGCACAGCAATAAGAGAGTTCGATAGTCGAAAGGCTCGCACGATACATGTATACTACGAATCGCCATCGCCAGCGTCCTAGCGAAACTAGAAAAAGGAACGATCGAGCAAAGAGTCTCGGTTCGAAATCCGAAGTCCGGTCACGGGATGCAAATGTCTTTCTTGGCTTCTTCCATTTGCACTTCTGACGCAGCTCATTTTTTGCTTGATGCGTCTACCAAGCTGATTCTGTCGCCGTGGTATCTAAAACCGGCGTGTACCGGCGCGAGCTGTTGATAAGGAGAGACTCAAGAAACAAAAAGAGAGAGAGAGAGAGAGAGAGAGAGGGAGGGAGGAAGGGAGGAAGGAGAATGGAATCAAGGGGCAAAGAGGAGAACCATGTACGTGCTTGGAAATCGTTTCTCAAACGATGACTCGATCATTGACGAACATGCTCCACGTATACTGTCAGCCAACGCCACACGCTTTCTTATCAATCTTTTCCAGTGCCGAGAGCCATGCACCTGTTCTCTCTCTCTCTCTCTCTCTCTCTCTCGCGCGCGCGCTCAAACCCGAGCGCAAATTGATTCTCACTTTATTTTCAAGTAAAAATATCGTTATCGTCGCGAGTGCCGGTGTACAATTCGACGTGTTCGATGGAATTGAAACGCACGGTTTCGTTTAATAGAAAACGCTCTCCCCTCTTCTCACCAGCTTGTTTCGGTCAGTTAGGAAACTGTTCACGAACAGCTTGATCCTTATCGTAAAATATATACTGCACGTTGCGAGTATGGAATATTGAAAATTTCATTCTCTGCTCGTTGCTTCGAGCTGAAGTGCCGAATGACTTACTCGTGACAGATTTTAAACTGGAGCAAACAGAAGTGCAACGATAGAAGCTTGCGTATATACGTGTGTCGAAATTTCAAACATTTTGAACATTTCCGACAGAATTGGACTGCTTCTAAAAATACCAATGACGTTTGAATCGACAAATTTGTTCGAAGGAACGTATAAATAAAATGGAAAACACGATCCTACGGAAATGTAGAAATACGTAAGATTATAGACTATAAATGATCATTACGTTAATATAGAACGTTCCCCAAATGAAACTGATAAAAT
The DNA here is from genome assembly GCA_001276565.1 of Melipona quadrifasciata. Taxonomy (NCBI): domain Eukaryota; kingdom Metazoa; phylum Arthropoda; class Insecta; order Hymenoptera; family Apidae; genus Melipona; species Melipona quadrifasciata. The sequence goes on from KQ435747.1 coordinate 59,526, forward strand.
TTTTCATTCGCTGTACTTGTACTTGATCAATTTTCAAACTCGAGAGAATGTTTTATTCTACATTTTATCACTAAAAGTGATTTTAGCGGGGGTATCCCAGAAAATCGGGCCTCTTCAGGTGCAACGCTGATGCAACGAAAATTAGCAATTGGTTGATTTGGGTCACGTGATTCGTGAGGGTGCGTGGAGTAGGCCTCGAATAGGAGTGGCGTTGTCTGGCATTGAGTAATGGTATCGCGTCCCATTCGAATGTTTGCACATCAATAAAATTTTATGGCAACATGTCGTCAGTTCCGCGCGTAAAGTAACTTGTCACGTCTAGAATTAGCTAAATAACCCGATTTTTTCAAAAACGAAGCGTCATATAGAGAAATATTGTCACACCGTGGTTAAAATTTGGGGAACACCCTGTATAAAACAAGGAGCAGAAAGACACACGTAGAATTACGAAATACTGTCGCAAATGATTTTCTCTTCAATATCTGCAGGAAATTTGCAGTGTGAACGTGTGCAAATTTTCGTAATCGACTGTAATGATCTTTTTTTCTTTTGTAAGTAAATGAAATTTCGTTCTCTCGATTCATACGCGATATAAAATAAAAAAAAAGAAAAAAAAAAGGCAGTAGAATAGGGAGGAAATAGCGAGGTACTCACTCTCCGATGCGTTCGCCGTTCCAGCATCGTCTGTCCGGGTATTCCTCGCAGATCGTGTCGGCCAGAGTGCCGTAGAAGGACCGAGACCTGACGACACTGGCCAAGAAATTGCCCAGCTGCACGTGCAACTGCGTTGGTAACGTCCGATGCGTGGCACTCGGTGCAGCTGCGTGCATCTCCAACCCGGTTGACGTCGATTTCCCTGTTGCAGCTGCATCGGTAACGGTCCCTTCGTTCGATGGTTGCAGCTCCGGACGGCCGCACACTTTTCTCACCTGAAACACGCCGTCGTCGTCTCCTTAGTTTCTTTATCTACTTCAGCTTTAGCTTCTGCTGAAAAACCACGTAGAACATAAAAATCGTAAAGTTACTTTCTGAAGTAAATCACGCGGAGATTAACAAAAAGAGAGAGACTCAAAGTAAATTTTCTTCGACCTTAATAGTGGTTATTAACGAAAAAAAATTCTTTTTAAACTTGATATTTTTATTTGCAATCAAAAAAAAAAGAATTATTATTTCACGTCTATTTTTATTCCGATTGCAATAGATGTGGTCTCCGATCAAATTTTTACCGTAGAATAGCTGTTTCATCGCATGACAAGTTTTGTTAAAGATTTATGAAACAGAAAACGAATGAATTAACAGTTCCTGCGGTGTCAATATAAAGATTCTTGGTTGATAAAGTTCGTATAAACTTTTTTTTTTTTAGGTGAAGGAATTTATATTTAGGTCGAGAAATCTTCAAATGAAAATTCGAACGTTTGAAATAGGACTTTCAAGAATATATTATCCGCGCGTGCATTAAACAGAAATTTCTTTTAAAGAACTTCATTCGGTGGAATATCGAATCGAACGACTCTGAACTGATGTAACTGAACGTAAAATTCAGTGCAATCGAGAGGAAATAAAAGAAGAAATACAAGAAAATCGAAGCAAAGCACGCAGAAATGTAGAAAATTTAAAGAAGGTCATCCACAGCGAACGTGAAGCTGATAAAAATTACAAACGTTGCGAGATATGTACGTTGAGTTGTCCGAATAATCAACTTAACGAGCGCGAGAAATTAACAGAGAATAACGGAATGACGTATGAGTTGTTAAACAGCTTAAATAAACGCGGCAACGTAAAACAAAATACAAAAAAAGAAATAGAAAAATTTCGAAATAACATACGACGACGTTTATATAATTTTCTGTCATTTCACGTTCGTTTCGTTTACAAAAAAAAAAAAAAAAAAAAAAAAAAAAAAAAAAAGAAAAAAAAAAAAAAAAAAAAAAAACGAAAGAAAAAAGTGAAAAAAAGAAGGCAGAAGTACAGAGTTTAACGTCCATTATTTTCCAAAAACTCGAGCTTGTTTCGTGTCGAGCATTTTTTTTATTCGTCGTTGAAGTCCGGTTTTTTGGCTGCAATAAAACGTGTACGAAACCACGGACAGTTGAATTCGCAAAAACCACGTGAAAAATTGCTACCGGGATAGATTGAACCCTTCCGCCTGTGAGAAATGAATATATTTATCATGGGCGAAGCTTCGTCTCCACCCTCCGTGGGCGGCACTTCATTTTTCTCAATGAACGCGGTTAAATTTCGCGTTCGACGGTTACCACCACCGTTCGTGGTGACGTGGTCGAAAAAATTTGGCGGTTCGGGAACAAGATTCATCGGGGGTTCGAATGATTCCGACCGATGGTTCGAAATATCTTGGCGGGGGTTGGCAAAATTTAGAAGGAACAAATCGTCAAAAGACACGGAGCTTCGGAAAATTCGAAAGGTGGAAAGTTTAAAAAGCTCGAAGTTTCGAAAGATTCCGAAATCGAAATTGTAGAAAAGATAGGAAGTTTCGAAGAGTTCTGCAGAAAAGTAAGATTGAAAGACTTTTGAAAAATGTCAAAGTTTCGGAAAATTCCGATCATTCGAAGAGTTTTGTGAGAAACTGTTGAAAAAATTCCTGTGAAGGTACCGAAAAATTCCGAGATGAAAGTCTCGGAAAATTCTCGAAAAATCGGAGTTCCAAGAAATTTTGAGCAAGTTTCGAAGAATTCTTCTTTCGAAAATTAAAAAAAACGTTTCGGGAAATTCCGAAGATTCAAAAAGTTTCGCGACACCTTCAAAAATATTCCAACGAAAGTTTCGAAAAATTCCAAAAGATCGAAGTTTTGGAGAAAATTGGAGAAACGTTCGAAGAAAATCCCCGAAATGTCAAAGTTTCAAGACGTTCCAAGAAAGTTTCGAAGAATTCTTCTTTTGACAAGTTAAAAAATGTCCCGGGAAATTCCGAAATGGTTCGAGAAAGTGTCGCGAGAGTTTGGAAGAAAATTCGAGAAATTGGTCGAGATTTTCGCAGTTTTTTCTTCGTTTTTCGCTAGGCGGGTGAAGCGGACAGGACCGACCGTCAACCGGTGGCAGATCGGCGCCTTTATTTCCCGGAAATTACGGCTGGTCGTCGCAGGTTCGCCGCGAGATTGTTCATTCGTCACGTGAGCGACGTTAACGCGGCCGTTTAAAAGGGACGAGGGAGTGCGGGAGGGGGACACCGATGGAAAAGAGTTATCGCCGCCAATATCAGCCTTCGCAATTTCCACGCGCGCGCGCGCGCGCGTGCCTTTATCTACCGCGTACGTTCACGTACGATCCGTACATACGCGAACGTTTGCATACACGATCGTCATTAAGGTTATCGTACGTATCCGTGGCCGGCGTGTTTCTTCCACGGCTCTTCGTCCTAATTACTTTTTAACGCCGGCTATAAAAGGAAGCGAGCCGGCGGTCGAGCTCCTCGAACCAGCGGCGTAATCGTAAAACCAGCCCCGCCAGGCCCGCGCGTAATTAAGACGGCGCGCGTGGGCGTGCAAACGTCGCTCTCCTCATCCTCGCCGATTTCCTTTTTATCTTTCGCGCTACAATCTCCTCGTCCTTTTGCTCTTCGCCCTCGTTTCTCCGCCTTTCGCCGATGCTTCACACCGTTCGCGTCCTTTCTTTTTCTTTTTTTCCAGCTCGACTTTGCTTCGTTGCTTCCCGATCCTCCGTTCGAATCTGGATTAATCTCGCGACGATCTTTCTTTTTCCACGGGCGATCGGGTTCCAGGAAATGAAAATGATCAGTCGTTGCAAAGTGAATGAATTTCGAATGAACGAGGTACAAAGTAGGACGCGTTATTCTTTGTATTTTGAAGTAAATTTTTAATTGCAATGTTGAAATTAATGAGAATTCGTGAACGTGAGAAATGGAAGAGAGGAAGAGATGACAATCGGAAATATCAATTGTTCGAGAAATATTTTGACAAAAATTAATTTCGAAAAAGGTTGATTTGCACCTGAAGAAAATGTGGAACGGAGAAAAATTGTTCTCACAAATTTCCCCGAGATTCCAAAAAATTCAAGAAATAACAAACTATTTCGTTCCAATTTTTTGACAAATTTTTGTCCTCTTCTTTTCTTCTAACCAACTTCCTTTCCTCTGATACAGAATTTTACTACCAACTTTATTTCCTATCGTCGTTAACACGTACCGTAATGTTACCACTTCTCGTTTGATGCGTTGAAACTAAAACTGCTTGACAAGTATCGCGGCTGAAGCGGAGGAATCGAGCGCGCGGACTAATAAGGGCACTTAAACTCGTTTAGATTTTTTTAAGACCGAGTAGTTAGATGTCTAAGACTGATGATAATATGAATGTAGGAAATGTAGTTGATGAAACGGGGAAGCTGATGTTATAATTCAGGGACATTGCTCAAGTCAAGCTAATCAGCTAAACGACGTTTAACTGACCGCGATATACACGTATGCTAATTTGCTCGGAACAAGAAGGAACGAAAAGTATTGCGCGATATTTAAATGAAGTGTACCGGTTTCCTCTGATTGAACGCATCCAGCAGTTTCCTGAAGCACAAGTTAAAGTTAAACTGTATTATAGGACGGAATTGTTCTTGCCACGAGGAAATTTAAACTTTCAATCAAAGTAAATATGAGGACGATGTCAGAAAATGTCAGAAAAATTGTCGTGAAAACGCCACGATTAGCTAATAAAATTCTGCAAGAATTTTGAATTCTGACGTCTCAATTTGTAATGGTCCTCCTTCCAATGGAAAATAATATCCACGCGTTCTATTAAACATTTTTTAAAATTGAAATGAAATATCATTAAATGGAGAGATAATTAATAACCTCTTGCATCGAGCTTTCTGACTTCTCTCCTGCGTGGAGTACAATAAATTTAACCTAACCTAAGACTTAATCTAAACCTAACCTAAACCTAACCTAAACCTAACTTAAATCTCTTGCTTCGAGCTTTCTGACTTCTTTTCTGCGTGGAGTACAATAAATTTAACCTAACCTAAAACTTAACCTAAACCTAACCTAAACCTAACCTAAACCTCTTGCTTCGAGCTTTCTGACTTCTCTCCTGCGTGGAGTACAATAAATTTAAGTTTTTATTATTTCGAAAGAGGAACACAGAGGCTTGAAATTCGATAGGTATGATTTAAGAAATCGCGACTGTTTAAATTATATAATGGCGCTTGTGTACGCCATTTTTACGAGTAAACTCGTTCCCGACCAACTTGTTCTTGCGTGACGCAAAAATACGACTTATCCTGTTTTCCTTTACGGTCTTCATGTACACGTGATACGTAATGAATATAAATGCACTGGACATCCGTTTCCAATATTAGCTTAAACGTGTAGTTGCACGTATGCACGTTAAATATAAAATGCAAGTATAAAAAAAACGTGTAGAAAATTACAAGATGCAAAAATGTGCAAACACGTACGTGCAAGAATATCCAAACTAGAGTTACGGTGCTCGATAAATTGCACAGATTTCTACTTATCTTCTCCGATTTTTTTGAATCGTCTTCGCGAAGATATGCACGAATTTGCATGAATATTCGCAACGTCGAACGCGAGAATTCGATTTGGTCAAATTTTCTCCGCCCTGTGACGCGTTCGTTTCAAAATTGAGCAAACAAATATGCCGCGTGCACTCTTGCTGCGATAATTACACCAGCCAAACGACGAGTAATGGCTCGAGAACGATAAATGGCGACCTGTTTCTTCTTCTTCTTCTTCTTCTTCTTCTTCTTCTTTCTTTTCTACCGAAGACCAGTCGTTCGCCACGAAAATGAGAACCTGTCACCGTTCTGACGTCCCTTTCCTCTTCGACGTTTCTGATTCCCGGTGCGAGTCGATCGATATCTGCACGCAAGCCTCATTCGCGATACGCAATCGTTGCAATTAATTTCTCTGTACAAGGACAGAGAGGAAACGAGGTGATACTCTTTCTCAAATACGAAATTACTGATAATTCGAGATACATTGTAACATTCCACGTTTCTATGGAAATATGTTGCACATTTCTGTTTCGCTCTTGAAACACCTGTAACTAAACGTTCGTGCGAATGTTAACAAAAGCTCGAAATAATAGGTCCTAACCACGTAACGCGTATGCCCGTGGCACGTACGGATATAAACTGTTTTTTAACGTAGCCGATTATTTCGTGAATTAAAGCTGCGACATCTTGTACCAGAGTATCTTAATCTATATTTTATACAAGATACATTATGCTTGTATTTTAAATATCTTGTACATTTCTAGATACAGTTTTAAATTTATTTCAGATCTGATCTAATTGCAGAACAATGTCAACAAGTTTTAATTGTGTTAATAAAAAAATTATTAGCAACATATTGTTATGTTAAAATATATTGATAAATTTCCATATTCCTATATTAATATAATATATAATTATATTTCTATATAATTATATTTTTATATTAATACAATATAACATATAATTTCTATATTGATAAATTTCTATATTAGATGCTTTCGCGAGCAAAATTAAATATATCAATGTATTATAATAATACAGTGATGTATAATATTTATGATAATGTGTCATTTATTTTTATCATTATTACAATATTAATTGCGAGACATATTGATAAAAAATTTTTATATTCCCAAATGCTTTCGCGAGCAACCCAAAATCTAAAAAGTATTATTGCAATAACAATATTTGCAATACACTGCGTATAATCTGTTTTTATCATTACCATAGATTCACAAAAAAAAAAAAACTTGCTACATTCTCAAACGCAATTTCCACCGAAAACTTCGCTGGCTACCGGCATCGAACGTCCTCGCGTCTTCGAACGCGACAAGCGCATCAACGACAGAAATACGTATTTCAACATCCGTCCGAAAATGGTTCTGCACGCGCGTGGCCGGTTACGACCGACTTTTCGCTCTCTCCTCCCACGTCGATCGTTGGCGCGCGACGAGGCACAGGCGAGGCGACCTCGGGACGATCTTCCGCCACCTCCGCGTGGGGCTCCGGGGCTCGCGTTCACCTTCGGCTTCGCCGCCGCCGAAGGAAGAAAGGAGGCGGCCGAGTAGACGCGTCACCCTTGACCCGGAATATCAACGACGATAATAGTAATAATGATGTGCGTTCCGTTTCTACGTCGCGGCTCAAACGAAGAAGATTAGAAGATTACCTCGCCGGATTATCGCGTGATAAGCGCGCACGCATAACCGAGGCACTTCGGGCACCGCGCCGGGTAATAACGTATGATAATGGGGCCCGCGTGGTCGGAGCGACTTGAAACGATTTTCTATCTCGACAGAGTGATGTCTCGTGACGCGGGCCCGCGTGGGAGAGGAATCGTCGGTCGCGACTGGCAGATGGGATCAAAACGTCCACGTACGTGGCACACCTCGCGTGTACAGGGCTCGAACTTTCAGTCGTGGGTTCGAACCATCTATAAGCTACGAGTTGAAAAAAGCTTTCGTTCTTCTACTTGACGTCTGCTTTTACTTTCGTTGCTTCAAACACGCGCTGCATCTAAGCTATTAATAGAGAAGATAATACCGAAGGACACAATCGTCGACGCACCTTTGGATCTTTGGATTGACGTAATACGTGATTTACAAACGTGATTGGCA
>KQ435747.1:104077-122695 GCA_001276565.1 Melipona quadrifasciata
GTATAGAAATTCAATCAATTTAAAAAATTTGTTCAGAATTTTGATAAAAAATAATTGAATATTAAGAGATGACTGCACGCAGTTGGGAAACAAGATGGATTGAAAATATCTCGCCCAAAGTATCCAGGTGAACGATGTTTGACTGACGTGAAATATGCATTTCGGCCACAGCCCTCGCATAAACGATATTACGACGCGAGATACACTCGACCGTAACGTTGTTGAACGACACTGTCACATTGTGACGCACCGTGATTTTGATATACCTCTTTACATCGGTTAACAACTTTGAGAACATAATAAGAATACGTAGTTTGCAAAGTTTTTTGCGCCTCGCGTAAAATGCCATTTTGCTCCTTGTTCTTACGTTTATTCTCCAAGTATCAAATCTGCTATACTTCGACCTTCGCTCATTTATATACCTCAGCTGTTACGTTTCTCGTTGGTGACGAACAAAATTAGTGACAAAAGAATAACATCGCTTTTCTATTTCCAAGCGAGAGACGCGGAATTATCGAAACTGACTGTAGATAAAGTTACCAGCAACGAAAAATCAGCCGGCTGCGCTACAAAGAGCGTACCGCGCCGAGAGGGTTCTTTTGTCTAAAAGGAGACTGATAATTGCATCACGACTGGATTAACTTTATCTCTGATGCATCGATCGCTCGATTTGCCAATCTATATTTCGCAGCTGCTTCAAACGCGTTATATTTCGCCTCTATTAAATTCCGTTGGAAAGAGGGCACGAGTTAAAATTACTCATCACTCACGTACGTATGTATAAGCCAGAGAGCACACGACCACCACGGCACGACCCACCGCTTGGAAACAGAGCTCTTTCTAGATATCGAGCGTGCACGCGGACCGCGGCGAGAGAACTGATAATTCCCCTGCTTAAAAGCGACACGTTTTACCATCGACGAATTAGCGAAGATAAAAGGATTCTGCGAGCGCACGGAATCGATCCAAAAAAAAAAAAGAAGGAAAAAACTGCACGACTTGTACCCCAGTACGATTCGTCTCACTGAAAGGCCCAGAAGCAACTGTTTCCGACTAGGAAATGAAGGTGACTTTTCTTCCATAAAATTTTATCGATGTGCAAACATTTGAATCGATCGAAAACAAATTACAGGCGCGATCGCTCAATAGTATACTAGACGACGCCACTCCTACTCGAGGTCTACCCCACGCCCCTTCATGAATCACGTGACCCAAATCAACCAATCGCTAATTTTCGTTGCATCAGCGTTGCGCTAAAATTACTTTCAGTGATAAAAAAAAGAAGAAAAGAAATGAAACGACTCTGCGCGGAACGTTGTTTCTCTTCCACTTTCTAATTCCACCAGGATTCGTCCTGATTATCGTTATCGTTCGATCGAACGACACCCTGGAGAGACCTCTAAGCGGACAGTCTAACCTCGAAATGCGCGCATTCTCGTATTAACCCTTTGCCATCATTCGTTTTCCCCTCCCGAATCGTCGTTTTCCAGAAAGAGTTGAGCATTTTTTCGCCGCGAAACGTGGAGGAACTCGTCAGGCTTGCTATTCCACGCTAATTTGCATTTTTAATATTTCGCAAAGAACTTTTAAATACAAAGCTCGGATCTTTGCAAAGCTTCGTAAATTAAACCGCGACATTTTCTCAATTTTCAGGGAGCTTTCTGAAAAAGTTCACCACCACCGTCTATAACGTTATTTGCAACTTTCTGAAAAATTATGTGCACTCAACGTCTGTTTATTTGCTTAACTGCAACTCGAAAATGTGCATATACCGGACATTTCACTCGCAGCGATGTTCCAGTTTAGATATTTGCGACAATGTAACCAAGTCATGCAACCAAAAGTTAAAAACCGACAAATAAAAATTTTAAAAGTACTTTATTTTGCACTTTGCAGTAAACACGGTTTCTCTTTGAAGTTTTGAAAAAGAGCTGAATAATTTTTCCCCGTCACCGTGTGAAACATGACGTACAGATGCCTGAAAAATTACGCGAGATCTTAAATGAAACATTTCTGGATACAATCACATAAACGTATATAAAATTTAAATTGAAAATTTCACCGTTAAGTTCAATGATGACATCCATAATATCGAGTAATTTAATAATTTCATCTCACACGTCGTTTTAACGTGTGCGTGATAACATTAATCGTTAAAAGACTGCAAGATACATACACGGAGAGAACAAAAGTATGCCTGTATCACGTATATACGCGATACTTCGTGGAATACACATACTACGGGTAGCGTAACGCGCTAATTATTTTGTGCAGTAGAGTACGTAGCAAAAAGAAAGGGGAAAAAAAAAAGCAATTCAAACAGAGCACTTTGCAATATTGCCCCATTTATACATCGGATCAAAGGGAACACAGCCAACGAGGAACACACACCGACTCGTGTCCGAGTTACGAATGCAAAAAGCAATACAATACACGCGTAAGTGTTTCACGTTGCAAACAAAAAGCGATGAATGAAGATGATCTCCCCCGAACGTTGACCTTCTCCTCGTCGTGAAAAATGAATCTGACAAACGAACTGTCAGGTCTCTAGCGATCGAGAAACTTTCAAATATAATTTTATGTACACTTAACTTTAGCTAGAACAACTATCATAATATTCCACGTATGAAACGTTAAAATAAATAGAGTTATACAATTATGCCTCGGTCCAAACAGAAATTAACGTTAATTTTAATTAAGAATAACCGTATCTTTAAGAAATCCTGACATTTAACCCTAATGTTCGAAATAAAGTGGTGAAAAAAAAATCGTACACCAATCGAGTACTAAGTAATTGTTGCAAAGGGAAAATTTGAATCTTCAAAGCCGTGGTAGAATAGAATCGTGAAAAAATTTTTTTAGCGATCTTAACATAAGTCTGAATTTTTATCCTCACTTTCCCACTCATCGTTTTGATCACGCTACTTTTAAAATAAAATAAAAAAAGATCTCGCTAGATTTAAAACAAAGGCTTCACGCTTTAAAATGAGACCTTTTCTTACGAAGTTATAACAATTTTCGAGTATCGACAATTTTTCATTGTCGTTGGTACGGTTGTGCTCTTCGCCGTTTACGCGCGAACGCGAAGACCGTGGATAAATTCCAAAATTAACTCGTCCTCCAATATCAAATCAACACGGCAGTAAGAAAGAATTCATACAAGATGACACACATAGCCGAAATAAAAATATGAAATCTCGACGCGGTCGAACACTCGATTATTCGCAGCATTCGCTCCTCGACATTTATCGGGACGCGTCAAACACCGAAACAAGCAACGAGCGAGAATTAATATTCCACATTCCACCACCGCTGACTTTCGCGGTATGAACCGTGCAAAGTCGTAAGCGATTACACCGTCGCTTTCGGTAATTAATTTGTCATTAATCCCCATATCCAACGAAATGTCCGAGTGCTTACCAGCGGCAGTGTATGTATTATATATCTGTTGAACTAATTGCAAGCTTGAGTACCCAGAAAGGTTCGTACGCGCGCGCTATGAATATTCCAGCGCGTCCAAAAGTCTCCGCTGGGAAATACAAATGTTTGCAAACGTTCTGAACCATTTCGTGTGCTGAGCATCGACGTGCGCGGAATTCTCCTAGCGCGTTCATAATTCGTACGAAACGAATCACGGTTTCGATTTATAGAGGGGGAAGGGGGAGGAAAAGATCGACTTTCAATTATCGCGCGGATTTACCTACGCGGCGTTATCCTGTGTTCTCCGCGTTATCCTCTCTCTCTCTCTTCTATTTCCGCGGATTTTTTCGCCGCTTGCTTTTGAAAATGTTTCGAACATCGTTTCGAACAACGGGCTCGAGTCCTGTCGTTGCTGACGAAACGGCGAAATTCTTGAAACCAGGACCATTTCGAATTTCGTTCCTCCAGATCCGACGAATCTCATCCGTTGTAACGAACGATTTTGTGATGTTAATCAATAACTACCTGTTAATCTGAATTTTATATAAATGATAAATGATCTCTCAAATTCTTTCCGGCTCTTCCTTCGAAACTATCGTGCAAAATTAGCGTTGCTTCGATACTGTATATGCAACTATTTAATTTCTTAAAATTGTGAAAGCGATAGCAGATCCGTATATACGTAGTATTTCTGATGCCATTTGTACTAATTTTATTTCATAATGAAAAAGTTGCATGTAACGTTTCTTTTTTTTTCTATTTTGTTCTCAAAAACGATACGACCGATAGAAAAAGTATATCTTTAAAAGATGTAGCGATGTACAAGGAATATAAAGTGTAAAATATGAATTTTATATCTTCTATTTTATATAAATTGCATGATATTTTATACATTTATTTTACTTTTATTTGTTTTATATATTATACACTTCAATATTCAACATTAACATTATCATATATTACACACTTTATATTATGTTATCACTGAAAGTGATTTTAGTGCGGGTAACCCAGAAAATCGGACCTCTTCAGGTGCAACGCTGATGCAACGAAAATTAGCGATTGGTTGATTTGGGTCACGTGATTCGCGAGGGGTAGACCTCGAGTAGGAGTGGCGCTGAGCAATCGTGCCTGTAATTTGTTTTCTATCAATTTAAATGTTTGCACATCGATAAAATTTTATGGCAAAAAAGTCGTCTTCATTTCCTAGTCAGAACAGTTGCTTCCAGACCTTTCAGTGAGACGAATCCTACTGGGGTACAAGTCGTGCAGTTCTTTTATACACTATCGTCGCAGACGATATTCAATGTGTGCGACCCTCGAGAAGAATTCCCCCACTTCACACGCGGCATTCAAATATCATCGTCGTCCTGATTCTCAAAATCTCTGAGCCGTTTCGCCGCGATGAATCGCCCGGCCGGAAAATCAAATCACGGGAAAGCTTGGCGTCTCCCGCCGCCATTATGAGACGATTGTCCGACCCTTTTATTCGTCTGCAACCCGGTTGGCGGCATGCGCGTGACATTTGAAAATCTCCGGGCTGACCCAGAAAAATATCCCCGCGACGAACGAAATATCAGGACTTTCGAGCAGGAGAAGACGAGCATTATAAATAGAAAGTGGATCGGAACGAGACGGCCGGAGGCGTTGCTAAAAATTCAAAAGGGCGCCCCCGTCGTGCGGCTAAGAGGACAATCGGGCGTGTATCCTGCCAAAGTCCTCCGCGGATTCCGATATTCTTTTTCCGCGCACGTATGACGACGACATGACGTTCGTGCACCAAATTGAATTCGACTCGTAGGATTCCCCGCCCCGGTGTTCACCGGCCAGTTCCACGTTCCCTCGCGGAGTGAAACGTCGACGACGACGCGGTGACACCGTGCCAGAACCAGCTGAACGATCAAAACCGCTTTCGCAAAATCTTGCACGGATTAGATAGTGGTGATTCAGTTGAATTTTAAGTGACTTCAAACGTGGCTTCTCTACAATAAGTATTCAGTTTGAATTCCGTATTTTTTTCTTTCCGTTACCCTCGTTATAATTGAATCGTTTAAATTCAAGTGATCGAGAGTATGAGATTACTCTGTCAATAAATCTAATGGATCCAAATCTGGTGGATCCATCTGACATCTACAACTGAGCAAAGAAACTCGACTTTAAAGAAGTAGATATCACACTATAATATTTTAGTTGAAGTATCTCCCGAATTAGATGGTTTTTCAGTACAAATCTTTTTAAAGAGAATAATGAGTAGTGTATTTAAAAAAAAAAAACTACGCATCGACATTAAAAAAAATAATAACGCTGCTCTCGAAACCATTTAATTTCTGTGTAAAACATTCTTAGATGTAATTAATTCGGAAATGTCTTACCATCTATACACAACGAAAAGACATGCAATCTTCGGTTCCTTCGCACGCACGTTTCGAGCCAAATAGTATTTGACTTGTACGAACGAAGCTTCGACTCGAATCGAATCGACTCGAAAGAAACTTCGCGAATCCGAACGAAGCTTAAGCGATTCGAATCGAAGAAACTTGGCCAATCTGAACGAAGCTTAACGAGCACCGGGCGCAGACAACGAACCACTCGGCGGGTGGAGTGCGGCGCGGAATATCGTGGAACACCGTGGAATAACAACGAAGAGTTTTAATTGTCACGCTCCGAGCGAGGGAGATAAGCAAGAAACGCGTGCTGCGTGGGAACCGCGCCACTTGAAACCGACTCTAATCGAAAGGCATTCCTTTTGAACGCGATCCGATGTCCTCGCGACTCCTCCATCGAAATACTCGACAGCCGCAAGGAACTTTATAAATAATTCATCCCGTTTTAACGATCCTTCTCAGATCTAACTCGCTAATTGCGCGCGCGAGTGAGCGAGCGAGCATGTTCCTTTCCGTTCGGCGAATTGTCTCGATATAATTGAAACTTGTTTAGATCGGCAACTCGAAGGTTCGCGACTCGTTCATTATGTTAAATGACACATAAAAAATATTAAATATACAATGTAAATGATAAATATGTAATTTAACAAATATTACGTTATTGTCAAACTTGTCGTTTGGACTTCAAAATTGTATCTCTCGTCTTTCTAGTTAGCTGGTGAAATAATTTAATTTAATTTTTTTGCGCAAGATACATACATACATACATACATACACTCTAAAAGTTATTAAATTTCTTTTTATTAAACAAACGATATAAAATCATTCTTATATGCGTTCTTTCATGGTGCTTTTATCAACAAGTATAAGTAATATAAATTAAACTTTTTGCAAAGCATTTTGTGTTGTTAAAAAAAAAACTAGAAATATTGGGAATATTTAGCGAGTCGAGATGATAGCACGTTTCTATTGTGAAAAACAATGGACAGAACATGCTACCTTTGTACAGTCAAGATTTGAGCCATCAATTTATTTTACTTATAATTTTCAATTTAACTGAATTTTTATTATTATATCATTGATTGTCTTTTCTAATAATTATTGATTAATTCCTTCACGATTCGATATATTGTTTTCACTTTATTTAAAGAATTTTCCATATCAACAAATAAAAAATTAATTTCCAATGCAATAATTCTAATTTTTTCAAGATTAATACTTTTTGTTGTAATTATAAATCTTTTCAGATTATTCCCTCATATTCTTTCTTCAACAAGACATCTGACCCGTGTACGTACGTACAAAAAAGTCCGTGAATTTTCTGTAACATCTAAAGGCGGTAAAATCGAAATCGTTTAATTAGACGCAGCAGCAAGATGATTTGCAAAGTCCGAGCGATCGCAATCGGGCCGTGTCTCCCTTTCCGGAAAATGGAAAACTGACGCCGAGATTTCACGTTCTTTTCCACGCGTGTCCCCCCGATAATCCTCGACGATAGCTGTCCGGTCTCGCCTTTGCGCTATAATTTCGGCACACGCCCCCTGGCGAATTTTTTCCACTCCGCGCACGGCTCTCTTTGCAAACAATACCGTTGCAATTATTCCCAGCCATTATGGCGAGAGTCGGCCGTGTCGTTGGAAACAGATACAAAGCGTATCTGGGGACAGCTATCGCGCGACGCAATTAAGGCATCTTTGTTATTTGGAAAAACCGACCCCCGTCGTTTAGCGTTGAAAGCGTATAATTAAAACGACCTATTGAACGCGGACGCACGTGTGCGTGTAAATTAAAGCAAATGTCCCGGGGTAGGCACGACCTGCCGAGAGTAAGTGCGCGCAGACGAAAAAGGAATTCGCTTGCAACCGGGCAGGCGTTGTTTCAATTTTAGATAACGAACTAGAAACTATGCCAAGCTCGACTCGTTACGAATTACGTGGCAAATTTTTGCACAGAACTACCATTTGATTGAAAATCAGAGTGCGTGACTCGAATGTTCGTCCAATTGTTGGATTGTTTGAATTTGGGAAAAATTTCGCTGGAAACTGAAGAAGTCACTTTAGGCCGCTCCAACGTCGAAAATTGACGCGATCTCAGATTTGTTCCAAGTTCTATTAACACGAGACTCTGTTGATTATCCGAATGATCTTGACTCTGAATGTGAGAAAGGTGTAACAACGTTACATACAGAAGAGCGTGTGGGCTGAGAATAAATCAATTCAATCCAACCATCCAAGGTATCAATTTCAAGACAGTACAATAGGTTCACACAGTCGCATTTGTTACTACCTTACTGAACTTTTCTGCGATCCATCGCGATAAGTTGACTGAAAGAAGTACAACTCGCTAATTCTCTAAAGTATTTGGCGTATATAATTTAATAAATGTATATTAAAATTTCAGTCTTTTGCGTGTCAATTTTCCTTCAAAATATACACATAGTACGCACAAAAGTACTTCCGATTCGACTAAAATAAACCAGCGATCCGTGGGTCACTCTTGCGAGAAAACTCGTCCAACTTTGAAAATTCATCGAACACGGAATTATAATTATTTACGATCTGTCTGCGAAATTAGGAAACATTTGACGGAGAGTCGATTAAACGCACAATAGGGTATAAAAATTTCACGAGGTATTAATTCGACGGGTAACGTTCCATAACAGATAGATGCAAACATTCAACCAAAGGTTTCGCGAATTTCACCAGATCCAGATTCATCAATTTAACGACACTGACGAGACGACGAAACGATGAAATATTAATACGTCTCAAGTGAAGTAAAGATGAAGATGATGAGGTGGTATCGACACATTCCAGAATAGCAACGAACTGATACAACTTTGTAAAAAATGACGTCTAGTCTCATTTCAAAGTACGGAACCTCTACTTTGACGAATTCTCTTTTCTCGAAGATGACTTTACATCAAACAGCAAGGGAAAACAGTGAAAGGAAGCAATTTTGACAATTCTCAAGAGTTGTCAAAATTCATAT
Organism: Melipona quadrifasciata; assembly: GCA_001276565.1. NCBI lineage: Eukaryota > Metazoa > Arthropoda > Insecta > Hymenoptera > Apidae > Melipona > Melipona quadrifasciata. The sequence continues at coordinate 112,873 of KQ435747.1, forward strand.
GCCTCTGAGAGGCACTAATAAATTTTTGAAGATCGAAGTCTCCCCGATTTTTTTCACCATTTCATTGAACGTTCAATGTCAAAGTTAAACGACAAAAATTCAAGGAAACCTACATATTGTGATTCGATCCTAATATCCCAAGTTTAATAAAATAGTAAAAATTTCAATCTTCGAGACCACAGTAGACACAGTCGCGAAAAAAGATTTTCAAAACAGCCAACTCGCAACTAGAAACTTCACGCTTCAACCCCTTTATAGTCTCGACTTGAAAGAGAAAGCAAACTGCGATCCGAATTTTAAACGTAATTTCCTCCGACCGAACGTTAGCAAGTGCAAATTGCAAATAATTCTATTAAACGTGGTATTAGCTAAAATAACGTTACAATTGCAACGATCGCGCAATGCTTGTTCAAAAGGGTTGAAGGAAAAATCGTAAAGCGAGGATTTAAAATGACAGCGAGCGAGATCGTTATACGAAGTTACACGTCGATTATCGGCAACTTTTCATTGTCGTTGTCCCTCCGTTACGCTCCTCGCTGTAAGCTGAACTAAAAAATAAGCTTCTCGGAGGAACGAGCCGCTAAACGTTCAGCGAATTTCGCGAATCTCAGCAGATCGAGATTCATTATTGTCCCGGTCGATAAATTCAGCGACGGTGATAGAAGCTCGACGAGTACGACGGAGGAGAAGAAGAAGAAGAAGAACGAGCAAAAGTCTGAGGGTACGGCTGGGCTGAAGGTACGAGGGAGCGCAAGGTAACGCGGAGGACCTTTGCATTGTATGGAGATAAGAGCAGAAGACGGAAGAAAGAAGAAGGAAGAACCGGGATCGGGGAACGCGAAGGTGGGGAAAGGAGAAAACACTGGGAATAATAATGAGGGATTATGATTCCTTTGCAGCAACGGTGGATGAAGAGTGAGACAATGGCTCCTTTTTCGCTCGTCCAATTACCGGAACGCTTGAGAAAAGCGGCCATAGAAGTCACTGGGCGCGATCGAGAGTGCAGGAAATGAGGTCTATAGGCGACCGTCGTTCCTACATAACGATGCTTTGTACCGGCGTACACAAGAAGCGGCAATCGATCGTTGAATAACTGTTGTCGCAATCGAAGATAATTTGCGCGCTAGCGAGCACTGGTGTAGAAAAGAAGAAGGATTAAACCCCTTTTGCGGAATAACAACCGGCTTTCGGGGATCGATCGGTCGCCAGCGAATCAAACGAGACGTTCTTTCGATCTATTCGACTTCCCGATCCCGGAGAGAGGTTACACCGTTTCTCCTCTCTTTCCCGTTTGTATCGTTTCCTTAATGCGCGCGATTGAACTCGATCGTTAGCGCGGAGGGTACGATTTTTAAATTATTACTCGGAAGAATGGAGTTTGAAGGAAAGGTGCAAGCACCAACGATTAGCGATCAGGCTGTGGATTTCTATGCAAAAGCACACTTCGACGTGTAATTACCATTCTTGCGTATTGAATGTGGTTTATGTATTTCAATTAAAAAGATATATCATACGCACGTGCACTGAAAGAAATATTTATTGTAATAGATAATAGGTAAGTAAGTAATATCCTGTAAGTATAGTAATATCGTTTCTTGATGCTGTGCAAAATTTTACTCCATTTAAATTATCCTCACTATGCGTGCAAACTCGTACCAAACGCGAACGACTGACTGGCACAAATATTAAAAAATTACTTGTGATCTATTGCGACGGTGTCTCGCCATTATAAACAAAGTGTTAATTAAAACGAAACTAAATAAGTTAAAACAGTAATTCACATTTCCACAAGCCAGTTCCTAGTCTATCGATGACGTTTAGAACAATTTTTCGTGGTACTCTGTCAACCTTGAGAAGTCATTCAATGACGTTCCAATCCCGTTCATCAATTCCATCAGCTTAGATAACGAGATCACATTTAGAGAAGATGAGACGAAGAAGGCTCGAGCGAAAATGTTCCCGCGGCAATATATCGGCACAATGATGATTCCACTTAACAACAACATCATTCAATAGAAAATGCAATGATCGTTCGAAATTGGCAAGCACGTCGATGAATGAAACAATAATAGTCGTAGTACGCAGCGGTGTTTTTCGGTCGGTCGGTTCGTATGAAATCGTGCCAATTAGCTTGGAAAGTGTGAGTTTCGAGAGTAGCCTAGTCCGAACTCGTCTGAAAAAGCAATCTCTCGATTAAAGTTGTTAAACACTCGTCGAGAAGCGGCGTTTCAAATATTTCCTTTACGCAGATTGAATTTTCATGCGAACGAGCAGTCGGGACTGTCTCGAGATGTGCGAGAAACAAACAGGAACGAGGGAGAACCGAGGAGACAGCCTCTTGGACCAGCGTGCAATTATGCAGAGGATTTTCAGAATTTAATTCCATCCAACGTGCGCAACCACGTTTTTCTTTTTTTCGACAAACGCGTACTGAACACGTAAAAAAAAAAAAAAAAAAGAAACAGCAGAAAATTTCGAGTTTCGAAAGGTTTTCGAACGTGACGTTCCTGTTTGAGACCAAATACCAAAACTCGACTGAGAATTTTGCAATTCTTGCAATTTTATAAAGATTCGAATCAGACAATCGATCGATTGAGGAATAATTCGTAGACTATGTTAAAGGCGTCTAATGGGTGTAAACTAATTTCGTCGATTTTTCGTCCTTATTACGCGCTGAAATATTGCACGGAGGATCAGCATTAATTACGCCTAATTGCCTTGCCTACCGTACTCTTGTTCTGTGAGAAATACTTCATATCTTTCGCCATTAAGCATCTTTAACGGCCTGAATTATTACCATAAATATTTTAATTAGACGCGGCGAAATATTATTATTGCGGTGTATATTTTTGTTCGTTGATATCGCATCGAGAGTCTGACTCGAAAATGATTCTTTTACGTCCAATTTGCAAACAAACTGCCGTATTACATCCGTATTACATGAAACGCTGGAATGCATTAACAAAATCATTATGACGGAGCATAATGAAAATTTATCACGAATCAGATCTCTCCTTGGTAAATTATTCTGTTAAGCGTGAATATGATAAACACGTATCGTGTTTTTTTTTTTTTTTTTTTTTCGTAACGTCGCCTTTCTGTATCGTCGACATTAATAGCAATCAGAGAGCACCAAGATTCGGCAAATAAAAATAAAGAATAATGTAGAAACTGAAACTTTTATAAATGTAAATAATTTTTGTAAATTTTGCCAACGACGGCGTTACAATTAGTCTGCGAACGTTTGTGCAAATTCATGTTTTTGTGGATGTAAATAGAGATTGATTTCATCGATTAAACAATGTGTAACTTACTTTGGATACTTTACCATAATCCCACAAAAATGATTATAAATTGGAAAAGAACCTGTGTATTATCGTGTATTATTTCATACTGAACCAACTTGCTAACAAAACCCATTAGTCACACGATAGATGCTCTCTCGGTTCTCTTCTCATAATCTTTCACAGGTTAAACAGGCTTTGCCGAAGCTATCCAAGAGAGAGGAAATTTGGAAAAAAAAGGAGAAATATTTCCAAGGAATATTGGCACAGCAGCGCGGAAAAAAAATGCCAAACATCGACATGGTGGGTAGATGGTGGCAAGCGCGGGCTGATTGAATTTTCGCGCGAATTAACAAGAACGGACGTCCGCCGTGGTCGGAGAGAGAAAGTCTCGAGCAGAGATGGAAACTCGAGATCCAAACTCTTGAGATCCAGTTTTTCCACAGACGCGACGAACAAACGCCTGTTCCTGTCCTCTTGTTTTCGCGATTTTCGAGTATCACGTTGGGCGAACGTCCAACGGGTTACGGAAAACCAAGAACACGCTTCGTCCATAGTCAAGAGTCTCCAGCACGCCGACTTAAAAAGTTCTCAAGAAGAGCTGCTGCACGAGGTACTCGATCGGTATCCAAATCTGCCACTAAATATAATATCTGGCTTTACACTCGACGGCACAGTGGAACGTTGGAAACTGTTCCAGCGAGATGCGAGTACATGCCAATGGTTGGAATCGCTTGACAAAGGGTTGGAGGAACGAGCAAAGGTCAAACCTAGTTGCGAAAGGCTCGATGCCATCACCAGTCTCGGAATAACGAGAGGAACCGCGAGCAGGAACGAGAGCCGAGAGAGCACCGGGGCCGTTTTGCAGGCAGGTAAACGCGTACACGCACACAGCCAGCCGGCAGACAGCACACAAAGGGACGCGGCGGCCGATGGACGCGGGGTGAATAATAATGAGGGACGTCGGCCCGCGAGAACACCACCTCGGGCGTCTTTTCGTAAAAGGGCCGTTAAGGTGCTACCTTAACGATCCCTAAGGCCCCGCGCCGGGGTGGGGCCAAAGGCCACGTGGAATGCAGACACGTAATGCAAGCAGAATGCGCGCTCATGGACCCACGCCGGCCCCGGGAATTATTACTGGATCCAAAGGGGACCCGTGGGACCCCCTGGGCGTGGGTCTCGAACAGGTACGCGAGGACGCCCAGGATAGAATTCGTAACCGCTTTCTGCGGATCCGCACCGAAGGGGGAATGGGAGAAAGGTGCACATCTCGCTGTGTTCATATCTCGAGAACGCGGAGCCGTTTCGCTTAATTAAGGGAATCGGCGATCGTCTGTCCGTTCCGTTTCTGCTCCACGTCTCTGTAACTGTGTGGAGCTGATTGAGATTTCGAGTCGACCGTAGGGTGTTGTTCTTCGAGATTCTACTTATCTATTTGCGAATTGATTTATTATTACGGTATCTTGGTAAAAAGTACCGTTTTTTTGTATTGATTTATTTTATTGCTAGTGTTAAATTTTATTTTAATCGCATTATCCACGCTTCATCTTGGTAAAGTACTTTGTACATGTACTAGTATCTTACATTTTAATTTTGCGCATTTTAATTTTGTCTAAAATGGAAAGAGACTGTTAGGTCCAGAGATGCAACTAGTTGACGGATTGACAAAGTTTTGCAAAGGATCATAGATGTGACTATTAAGAAGAAATATCATCTTGACTAAAATGTTAAACGAGATGTCTCATTAAATGTTATGACCATGACACCGTGCTTCGCACGTTTCGTATACTTTTCCATGTTACGTTCATTCCACATATCTCTGCGGTTTTCGATTCCTAATCACGACAGTGACATCTTTAAACTTGTAAAAGGAATGAAAACAGCTGCAAAATCGAACGAGTGAATTTCACGTGTGAACATTTTCAAATCTCTCCCCCTGCGACGTGTCGTATTTTTCAATTGTACTTTTCAAATTTAAACGACAAAAATCGACAGGACGAGGAACGAACCGAATTTGGCGAATTAAAGTGTGCGCAGGCAGACAGGTTTAACGAAGCCCTTGGAGCTAGAACGCGTTCGTGCAACGAGAAACGTCCGTATATACGTTCAGTATAAACTAGCATCAACAGGAGAATGAGTCTCCGAGGTACGAACTGCCGGTTCCACGGCGGTCGCGTCGTTCCCCTGGACCGAGCAAAAAGTAGCCATCCCTCCGCCACATTCTCTTTTCGCCGGTGGTTCCAGCGTACGACACGGCGGGCACATGCACACACCCACGTGGTGATTCGACTACGCCTTTGTCCCCGATTCGAAACGAACAGATCGATTCGTATCGATTACATTTGCAATCGTTACGCCGGCGCATCGGAAACGCCCGGAATTCCGAAACAATCTCGACTCGCCGGAATCCTCTGGCCGCTGCATGGGCCAGAAATTGCTTTCTTGCAATGGAAGGGACGCGCGCGAACCATCGGATGCTGGCCGCATCGTTGCCGATGGAAAAAATGCCATGCCCGGCCGTTGCGACGTGTTTCAGGCTCTCGAAAACGAACGTCGAAATTCGATCTAAGCTGGGTTAAAAATTCAGCAAGAAATACGATTTTAAACCCTCCTGTTACAGTATCAGCTTGGCCAAAAGATATTCTTAAAATTTTATCAATGTGTTGACCACTTTGCCATTTTTCAATGGCAACCTCTTTGTTTCGCGCTCGAAAAAGCGTTTCTTATCTTTTTTGATAATTCAGCAAGAAATACCATTTTAAATCCTCCTGTTACAGTATCAGCTTGGCCAAAAGATATTTTTAAAATTTTATCAATGTATTGATCACTTTGCAATTTTTCAATGGCAATCTCTTTGTTTCGCGCTCGAAAAAGTCATCTTTTTCGATAAAAAAAAATAGTTCCAAGAACGATTCGATATCCTCATCAGCAAATCAATTCTGGCACCGTCGTAGTGAAAGCTTCGATTTTTTATAAACTTGTACAGCGATTTTTTTTTGTTTTTTTTTCTTTTTCAAAAGTCGAACGAACAATTGTTAACGAGATTGTGCATTTTCTTTTTCTAAAACAAGCTTGATCAATGAATTTGCGTAACTTGAAACGAAATTGGTTACACTTTAAGATACACGTATATACGTTTATTTATTGCAAGAAAAAGCAATTTTTGGCCAACCCAGTAACATCGAGTCACGCTTCCGATACGGATAAATTATGACTTCCACTTACAAGAGAAAAATAAGTTTTACATTGAATGTGTATTTTAAATAACAAAACGTTTCGCGCAACGCTATACACACGTATCGATTAGATATTTTTCGCTCCTCTCAGTGAGAACACTGTACCGCAACAACCCGTGTAATGATGTCGTGCTTAATTATGAAACTTCCGATCAAAGCTCCAAAGTTCCAACGCAACTTTTCACTTATCCGTCGATGATTTCTATTCCCCCGGATTGTTTCAGAGGTGATATCAACGTCACGTCAACGATTACGCGTGTAATCAAGGTAGACTAAAGCGTCCGGATCACGGTTGCAAGAGCGAGTCTCAACGTCTGCCACAATGAGCTGCACAGTAGGAGTAATCTCTTGTTAACGAGCGGAGGAAATTGAAATCGTGGAAATTGACTCGGCGTTAAATCGATCGGCCGCATCGCCCGCGCCGGAACGTAACGTTCCAAGAACATTGTCATCGTGAAAACCGGGGAACCGCTGTTCCTACCCATTTAGACAGACGTTACACACTTTGACTAATGAACGCTCGTCGTGATTTATCGCTCGCTATCACGCTAAAAATAACTTTCACATACCGTTTATTCTCTTCCTCTTTCTATTCTCGCTTGACACACAGAAAAAGAAACTGCACGACTTGTACCCCAGTACGATTCGTCTCACTGAAAGGCCCAGAAGCAACTGTTCCGACTAGCAAACGAAGATGACTTTTTTGCCATAAAATTTTATCGATGTGCAAACGTTTGAATCGATAGAAAACAAATTACAGACGCGATCGCTCAGTACCAGACAACGCCACTCCTGCTCGAGGTCTACCCCACGCCCCCTTACGAATCACGGGACCCAAATCAACCAATCGCTAATTTTCGTTGCATCAGCGTTGCACCTAAAGAGGCTCGATTTTCTGAGTTCCCCCCGCTAAAATCACTTTCAGTGACAAAAGCGACGCGAGTATCTTCGAAAATCCGTACAAACACGAATAGTCGTGCACCGTGCGCTTCTTTAACGAGAAATTTTAGTCCGCGCACGTGTGAAACCTGTTGTAGTGGTTGCAAAATGTTGCAAAGCGTACGCGATGAAAAGAGAAAGAATGGGGAGAGGGAGGCGGAAACTGTGGAGCATCCTCTAAAAGCCATATGCAAAGTGGGGAAAGTGAATCTCTGATAAGCGATGAGCGAATCTGTTCGAATTTATAGGCAAAGTTTCGTGGGATTTGTTTTATCCGTGTGGAAAATTGAACGATTTCGCCGGGTGAATATTTCAGAGGCGTTTTAAAGTTAAAAAAAATTCATGCCTTTTTTCCTCAGAAATATCGTTTCTTACGGAATGTAAAATTAAGCAGGCTTCGTTTTAAGCTTTGATAACGTTTTTGTAGAATTTTAAATCGAGCTTTATGAGTGTACCCGATAGGCTTCAAAATACTTTTGAAGATACTTTAACGAAACGTACAGTCGACAGGTTTTTTTCTTTTTATTTTAAACAAAAAGACTCGAAGTGCATTTATCTCATCTACGAGTGCAATTATCATTCTCAATCCAATTCTGTATTTCTATTGTTAACACTTTTACACGTGCATTATATTTTGACTGATTAACAAAAATATCAACACCAGAACAACCATATGAAAATATTCAACCGTATAAATCATTGCAATTTGAATGATAATTAAACAAAATTTTACACAATTACGTTTCTGTCCAAACGGAAATTAATATCAATTTCGACAAAAATATCCGTATCTTTTGAGCAATTGTGAAAAACGAAAGTCTGAATTCAATCATATTAATAGGTTCGATTGTTGCAGCTATCAAAATGATAGAACTGTGCAATTATTTAGAAAATTTCTACAATGACGGTACTAATAAATAATATATACTTTTTTTTATACTTTTTTTATACTGTCGTTTCAAATATCCCACTGGAAAAGCATTAATTTAACTATTTTATCCGATTACACTTTACCGTGTTTCAGGTAACTTTGTGATTTCGCGTTCAAAAAAATTTTTATCTCTTTCGACGAGAAACAGTTCCAAGAACGATTTCAATATCTCCTTGGTTGGCAGTGAAATTTAGCAAACCGATTCTGACATTGCTGTAGTTTGAAGACACTCTTCATCGCACACGTCAGATCTTTTACGAGCTGACTTCAGAGATAGTACAGCAGAAAAAATATGACGAGAAAGTTCCTCGTTGATTTCCCATTTTGAAATCGAATAAAACTTCCACGATGATAGTTCTAGTCACACGCAACCAATGACGAAAATATCTCAAAATATCAGAAAACCTTAATAAACCGAGAATAAGACTGAACGACCACGGCAGAACTGGCGCGCAAATGTTCAATTTCCTGGTCGCGCTCGTTACGAGCTCGATCCAGTATGAGTTAGCTCGATCAAGCGTGAGTTAACAACGCGCGAAACGGAATGGGAAGAAAGGAACGAAAGAGGAGAGAAGAAAGGCCGATCGGATGGCGTAAACGGGATACGCAGTTCCATAAAGCAAATTCGAATCGAAAAGAAGGGAAAAAAGACTGGCTGCCAGGGAGATAATGCACGTATCCCGGCCGCTAAAAGCCATTCCGAATAATCGTCGCAATTAAAAATGCATTGGCCGCGTAATCCCTTTTTAAACGACCGGGGAAGATATAACCGGAACGGGTTGATCCACTTGTAAATCGATCCAGGGAGCATTGTGCCCGCGGGATGCTCGATGGGAGAAGGAATCTCTTTGGAAAGGGGATCGATCCTGTCGTCGTCGTGGTCGTCGTTCCTGCGAAACGCCGTTCCCTGAGAAACTTTTAATTGCGTTCCACGCGCAGCCGTCTATCTCGAGCTGGCGGGAAGGTACCGGGAGTAAGAAGAAGAAAGTGAAGAGGGAAACGATCAGGGATCAGGAGGATCGAGAGGACGAGAAGGAAGCGCGGAGAGTCTACGGGGAGAAAGCCAGCGAAGGGAGGCAAGTGGCTCTGGAGTAACGGCGGAACGAGAAGGTTATCCGGTGCCGATACTTATGTTGCACCCCCAGCGACCGTCGAACGCCGGTATTGTCTCGGCAAATAAGATCGTTTTCCGCGGCGTTGAATCAGGAACGTGGAAGGGAAACGGGACAAGTGCCTTAAATCGGCGAAACGCTTCCAATGCACAGCCACTTCGCTTTGCTCCGTATGCATATGTGTGTGTGTGTGTGTGAACGTGACTGACGTGTGAAGTGCGTTAAACACATACTCCGAAGTGTGACTGTTCACGGAATTTAGTGGTGGGTCTTGGGATGTCGTAACACGCTTTGGACATTTTATGACTGAAAATCCAGAGA
>KQ435747.1:140645-162066 GCA_001276565.1 Melipona quadrifasciata
TGGGAGAGAGCCCTTTTATCTCTATCTTGCTCACGCATACACACACACACACGTACATTCTCCTCCTCCTCTCTTTCTCTTTCTTTCGCTTTCTCCCTTTCTCGTCCGCGTGTTCTCGGTTCACAGGGCCCTGGCTCTCGCCTCGTCCTTCTCTTTCGTCTCACACCATCCGTCTACTCCTGTTGCTTCTCTTCTCTTTGGATTCTGCGTCCACGCCGAGGGCTTCTCTTTCTCTCCCGCTTCGGAGGCTCGTTCGTGCGAGGCCGATGCTCGACGACGCTGGTGTGCTCGCCATGGTGTGCCCGATGGTGGCCATGCTGCGGAGCACGGAGGGAATGCAAAAGGTACGTGGGAACTGTTCCACGCAGCTCGGTGGACGTTGCCGGACCAGCCTTGGACCGAACAAAATTTTTATCGCTTTATGCCCGAGCCCCTCGCCGCGGACACGTTTCGTTCTCTGATCGCCCAGCGGATGATTTATCGCTTTATTTCACGAATTCTCCGCACGAATCGCCACGCACGCGCGTCGCAGACAGAAAATCTGCAAATTTTCCGAATCAAGGGAATTTCAAACAGCGCATCCCTGCGAACGAAACCGATCAGAAATGAAATCCTTAATGCAACTGACGGATTTTTGATTTATTTTCAGAGATATCTTTCAGAATTGCACTGGCAATGAACGAAAGACCGCGACAGATTTCTTTTTCGATGAGAAGAAAGAAATTTTGTTATTTAACTGGGAGAATGTGTAATGAACTTTCTATTCGATATATACTATAGTATATAGTATTATACATATAGAATCATGACGGTTTTTTTTATAAGAAAAAGAAATTTTGTTTTAAAATTTTAATTTTTTCGTCACTTATTTCTGTTCGAGACACATACTACAATTATCGTGGAAAAATATAATGAATGAGTACTTATCACGCACACAAGTTTGATCTGTGCCCTCCTAACGTTTCGAGCGCGAGATATTGTATACACAAGTGTCTATGTATACGCATACCATTGCGTATACCCGAATAAACTCGAGACTCTTGCGTTACGAGCCTATGTATATGCATGCAGTAATGTTACAATTAGAGTCGATTTACACATATCCACGTTGCGTCCGCTCCACATTTCTCCTTCAGACGCACACACGGCGCAAGGGGGGAATTCACCGGATAGTACGAATAAGAATAGAATAAACGGTCACGTTCAAAACTCCTCCGATAGGGGAAGCACATTTTCGAGAATAAATCGAGCATTTCGATCGAGGATAGTACTGTGCATTTGGCGTAACAGCTTTTTCGTTCGATATTAGACAATTACTGAATAATAATAATATTGGGAAATTAACTCGTTATATTGAAACAAGTAAAAGCAAACAAGTGCGCATTGATAATGTCGCATTTAGGTGTGACGTCAGTTGAATTCACAGTCAAGTATTGACACTTTTATACAAAAATCGTTTTGAACATATATATCGAATAAATGATATCATGTTTACGTGTATTTGATTAATCATTTCTGATAAACGAACCACCAAGATAAACGATACAAACTTTTCCCCGCTGTCGAATAAGATTCTAGCACCAAAAGGTACTAAAACTTCGCTCGACTTAACGATACTTCGAAACTTGTACGAGAAACGTGCATCCAATATTAAAAAGTTGATGCGTTCGAGAAGTTGAAATTTTTCTTCTTTAATTTCGTGCGAGATATAACCCGTTTATCGGTAGAACGAAATTAATGCCACACGCCATCAAGATGCAATGTCTTGAGTTAAAAGGCTTGCGGGATGATATATTTATATAATAAAGTGAAAGAAAACGCCTCGACTGAATGAAAGAAGAATGCAGCTACGAATCGATAAATCAAACCTCGAGACGTTTCCGTTTCACTCGCTGCTTTGTAAAAGTGTTTTCGTTCGGAGATGCTCTTCTTCTATTTCTTCGCAGACACGCGAGGCGGTACTTTTGCAAGAGACGACATTTTTCTATGGTAGACGAGCGACACGGACACGCTTAATTACGCGTGGATTCGCAAAATAGAAAGAATATGAAAGAAAGAGAGAAAGAAAGGAAAAAGGAGCCGCTTCGAGAGTTCGACAAGATGCTCTTATCCGTTTTAAGTGGAGGTGAAGAGTGGCGAACACGTCCTCCACTCAGCGACAAGAGGGAATAATTATCACCGAAATAATCTGCGGTCTCCTAACAGCAGACTCAATAGCGATTATTATTAGCCTAATTAATTATCCATTATCGTAGCCCGACGGAAATCTAATTTTCATCGCCATTAGAGAGACGGCTCGCTCTCTGTACTGTACTCGATAAGATTAAAATTAACAGGATTACACCCGAATTACTTACTTTGAGCATTTTCACTCGTTTCACATACCTCGGTCTCTTACCAGTCGAATAGCGAAAAGATTTCTTTTTTCTGTTATAAATAAAATATGTATAGTGATTTTCAATATCCACTGATCATTCTAACACTTTGGCCTCGTAAAAATACATCTTTTGCATGTGACAATATATAACTCTGCACTGTACTCGATAAAATTAAAATTAATAGATCATTCGCTTCACATACCTCGGTCTCTTACCAGTCGAATAGCGAAAAGATTTCTTTTTTCTGTTATAAATAAAATATAGTGATTTTCAATATCCACTGATCATTCCAACAGTTTAGCCTCGTAAAAATACATCTTTTGCATATGACAATCTTTTGTATCAATATATAACACTGATGCAATTATTCTCTATTATATTCTCTATTATCATAAACGTGAACAATCGCAAGTGGATAGTGACGCCCACGCCACGAGGCTCGGAGGAGCTTGGGACGCGACTAGTAGGCGCGGCCAAGAACGCGAGAACTCTTCGACACCGATCGAGGGAGGAATCGAAAGACGCGTGACTCGCGCACGCCACACGCCGCGATAAACATCTCGCACTCGCGGCGGAAACTCGCGTTTTCCGCGAGCATCGAAAATAGAACGGGCCACAGACGAAAGCAACCGCTAGGTTGCCGAGGTAACGACACGCGCGTACATGACTTTTCCCTCGGCTCCTCCTTCGCTGTCTCTCCATCTACCTTCCTCCTCCTTGCTGCCCTTACGCCAAGATCGAGCTCTCCTCACCTTTCCTATCGTGTGAAATTACTATACACACTCGGCGGCGAACCAACGACCATACAACGCGCAACGAAAATCACGAAAATGTGCCCTAAATAACGAAACAAACGCGCCGCAACTCTCTTTCTGTTTCTCTCTAGTTCTAGATTCTTAGTCGCTGGTTTCCAGATTTTAGATTCTTGATTCTCTCTCTCTCTCTCTTTCTCTATAAAGTGTGTTTTTATAAGGAGGTTAAGTTAGTCGCTCTATAAACACGATTTTCTCGGGGCTGCCAATTTCGAAACCGAGGTCGAAGCTCCGACTTTCAAGCAGAGCGCGCGTTCGTAGTTTACTAAATATATTTTCTTTTCGTTTTTGTCGTGAACCGTGCACACTGCGTGTCCGGTGTATATTTCACTTTCTTCTCTCGCCTCCCTCCTTTTTTCCACTTTCTTTTGGTTTTTGGCATTTTCATGTTTCACGGCTTCTGTAAAATGTCGAGGGGCACGTGTCGCGAAGAGTTTGAAAAGGCGCCTCCGCTCTTCGTTGACGCAGCGATTCGTTTATTTTATTTTCCGGTTTACCTATTTTTTCCATCCACGTACGAGTCAAGCAAAATCCACGTTTTGTTAGTTTTATTTCCGATTTTGTCCAACGAGGACGTGTCCATTCTTATATTATTTAATCGTAATTGTTGTAAAGTGACCGAAAACTTAGCCGAGAAAGATATTGTCGACGATATTAGTTTATGGAATAAAATAAAATAATTCATATCCAGTTAGGAACGACAATATTACAAAATTTTTCATTTCACATTAAATGCTTGCGACACTTCTCGCTGATAAATCGTACTACGAATATCAATAAATAATGTAAAAAGTTTGTATCTATATTTGAGATTAGAGAACGACGTTTATTTATCAATACGACTGCATTCTCCGAGCATACGTATATCAGTTAAATGCGCGTTTTTTTTTCAATTTTTAATAACGCAATCGACGAGAAATATCGTGATTGACGACTTTAACTGATTGAGATCGAAGATACGGATACAGAATAAATATTGTCCACACGTGTTTCTCAATAAATGTATGATTTAATTGCTCAATCTATGGAACGTACTTCTACACGCGTGTGAAACTTGAAGAACGAAAACACAAACGTCCGAATGTTTCAATTCGACGTGAAATAATTCACTGTGTAATAAAATGACGAAATATCCAAGACCGTATATATCCGAAAATTAATTATTTCTTTATCGTGTATTTGCAGCTTTTCGCAGATAATACGTATTTAACAAATAAATTATAATTTCACAATTACGATATAAAATTTACGATAATCGACGATCTACTCCAAGCTATCTCATAATACACCGCGGTGAATAACGAAAGTTCAACGCTACAGCAAACTTCACATGATATTAAACTCAATCCTGGCACGCCTTATCTACTTCTATAGTCGGTACCAAACTTCTGCCACAAAAAGTCGGAAGAAAAGCTAGTCCGAATATTCCGATTTTAATGAAACTCTGTGCGAGTGTACGGAGCGTAAACTGAAATACGCGAAGAAACAGATTTTCCTCTCTTCTGGAAAATCACTTCGAATTTTCTGCGCTTTACGAACGTAACATTCGGCGAGACAGTCGAAACGAATGAAATGTACAAGTTTTTATCACTGAAAGTGATTTTAGCGGAGGTAACCCAGAAAATCGGGCCTCTTCAGGTGCAACGCTGATGCAACGAAAATTAGCAATTGGTTGATTTGGGTCACGTGACTCGTGAAGAGTGGCGTTGTACTGGTACTGAGCGATCGCGCCTGTAATTTGTTTTCTATCGATTCAAATGCTTGCATATAATAAAATTTTATGGCAGAAAAGTCGTCTTTGTTTCCTAATCGGAACAGTTACTTTTGGGCCTTTCAGTGAGACGAATCGTACTAGGGTACAAGTCGTGCAATTTTTTAGCTTTCTGCGTGCTTCGTGTTATCGAAAAAAATTCCACCACGGTACGTAATTTCCAAATTATATAATTTCCATCTGTTTAATATTACTTCTCATTAAAATTAAAATTTTTCAAGTTGATTAACTTCCCCTGTCAACGGTGATTAAACCTCGTGCGTTAAGCATCGTGCGAAACGCCATAAATATTAATTAGGCTCTTTCAGTACACGCACGCGTACGAAGAGAAACGCCATAATGCTCGTTTTAATTATAAAAGATCCTTCAATTCTTTTCAATGTAATTTCTTTCAACGTCAAAAGTAAAAATATCCACGCTTTCGGCAAACGATAATTATCCCGCTTGGTCGCGCTGACACAGAGAGTCATTTAGCGTTCGCATTCAGAGAATACAAATCGCTTGCCTTCGGCTCTCTTTCGACATCCGTAAATTCGATCACGTCTCCGCGTAATGTATTTCCATACATCCGGTGTTGACTGACTATACACCAACACCGCTGTATCTGTCATCTTCGTTACGTAATTTCGTTGGTAAAAAGAGCAAGACGTATGTTGTTAAAACATATTAATAAGAAAACTTACTTAATTACGAACTTTTATCGAGGCGAAATGCACCTATGAAAGATTCTCGACGATAAAACAATTAATTTCCAAATTGTTCGCTCTCGATATTGCAATACGTTTCATTTATTGAAACACTGATTCGAATTTTGCCAAAGAAATGTTTCATTGATTGAGAATTCATGTATTAAATAATATTTGGCAAAACGCTATAACAAGACATTCGATGTTCATTTGTTAAATATCTGCTAAAGGGAACTTTCAACAGCAACGATAAACGCTACAATTTTGTTAAAAATTTTTGTTCAACGTTCTTACAAAATAATAATAACAACAATCGATATTTTTATAAAATTATATAATCGTTTAATATTTTTATTTTCAAAACACAATCCGCACGCTTTGAAAGACAAATCGGATGCCGCGAATTTATCTGAATTTCTAGCAACGAAACAATTCGTCGTCGGAGCGATACCTGAAATCTGCGACACGATCATAGTTTCAAACAAGTTGGCAGGCTGGTTGAAAGCGACAGCGCCACAATTGAAAGTCCCACGAACGACAGAAGCGCAACGTACAATTTGAACAGATCGCACGCAAACATCCACGCATCATAACGGATCATTAACTTAGCATACACGTTCGTTCGCGTCGGGAGACGTTTCTTTGTGGAATATCTCCCCACAAAGCGAGCAATTGTCCGAAGAACAAAAAAGGAAGCCCGAAGAACGCGAGAGGTAATTTCACGCGAGTTGCCATGCAAAGTATTACCCGCCTTTGACTTAGGGCACTCCGCTTGAATTTCCATGCGATTCACAGTTTCGCGTTGCGCACGCATAATTCCCGGCCACGCTTTTTCAGAATCAAACGGAAATTCGCTTCTCACGTGTCTATGTATATATATATGATCGAGAATTTTCTTTCAATTTATAGATCCTCGTGCTTCGCTAACTCCGAAGACTAAAAGAGAGAAACTTGTACGATTCGTCTCACTGAAAGGCCCAAAAGTAATTGTTCCGACTAGGAAATGAACACGACTTTTTTGCCATAAAATTTTATCGATATGCAAACATTTGAATCGATCGAAAACAAATTACAGGCGCGATCGCTCAGTACCAGACAACGCCACTCCTACTCGAGGTCTCGCCCCCTCGCGAATCACGTGACCTAAATCAACTAATCGCTAATTTTCGTTGCATCAGCGTTGCACCTGAAGAGGCCCGATTTTCTGGATTACTCCCACTAAAATCACTTTCAGTGATAAAAAAAGAAAAGAAGAAGAGAAGAGAGGGGGAATTTTCATTTTTCAGAAAGTGATCACAAGTGATTCAGAAATTTATCAACTCCACAAAAATAAAGAGAATTCATTGTAAAAATGATCTTCTTAAAATTTATTTTGTTACAAATGCTATTGCATTTTTATTAATATGTACTCTACTTTTTTCCAGTTCTGGTCATTTTTGAAGGAACTGCACTTGAGGAAAAATGCACGCCTAAATTAGCGCCGTTCTTCATAAAATTTTCAGAAGCTATTTATTTTCGTATCTAATATTTCGTAGCCTATGTCGGGTCCCGATCGTTAAGCGTTTAACGGTGCCTTCTCGTAATAATAAATTCACGATGATGAGTCTTTCGTTCCTTGAAATGTCAAATATTAATCACGTAAACTAAGAGCTACGCGAAAGTGGATCGTTTTGGTTTCTGAGAAAATCTTCTCGTTTGAAAATCGTATATATAGAAAAACAGGAATATATACTTCGCCTAATCGGCAATATCTCTGTCACGCTAAAAATCACCCTTCTTTGTCACGCTAAAAATAGCTGAGAATTTCGCGGGATTTCTTCTAATTTATAGTTGCACGGTCCGCTGTATCGTTTATCTAAATATAGATAAGGTAAGTTATACTCGCCCCCCCCCCTCTCTCTCCTCTTGGTGTGCAAAGTCGCGCGACGTGAAATTCATGGAGAAACGCGACATAATAAGGCCGGAGGTGCATGGCTAGTGTGAGGCTAGTGCAGCCAACTATGGTTCGCTGGCGCGCCTATATATTCGTGGGACCTACGTAACTTTATCGGTCGGCCAGGTCCCCTTTCTCGCTCTTTCCCGATGCAAATCCGAAAATCCTCGGTTAGTATTTTACCTCCTCGCCGATTCTCGAACGTACGAACGTACGAACGAACGGAGGATGTAGGAACAGGAAAAATGCAGAAGGGGACCGGGGTATAGAGAACTCGCAGGTTGGGAAATACGGATTCGCGTTTAACCGCATTATCATACGTTTAAATAAATTCCGGCGAACGTAGGGCGCGTCGCGCCGCGGATGTGACTCCAACGTAAAACGGCTCAGACAACCTCCCGAACGTGAGGGAGGAAATTCACGGGGAGAATTTAGCTTACGGATTTCGGTTCAATGTTTTAGCTGGCCTTCGGAATTCGTGGGAACGTTGAACGCGCACGCTGCCATGGTTATTTCAATTTGAAACCCCGCGGAGGTCTTCGAAAGTCTTCGTGGAGGATTAGATAACGGGGGAGAAGAAAAAGTCTTGCGCGACAAAATTTCGGTAACTTGTGAATTTTAAGAGATTCATTTTAGGAGGAGTAGTTGTTTGTACGAATATTTTTTCAGCGCAAAGATTCGAGTTTCGTACACGAAGGTGACTGAAAATGGTGTATTTTTTATAGCAGTTCTTGGCCTCGAAATTTCAGATACGTTTAGTTTCGTAAATAAAATTCTACTTACACAGAGTTGGTCGTGATATTTTTGAACGTGAACGAATTTTTACTCCCATCTACAACTGATATTGATTAATAAAAAAAATGGTTTATCTTTTGTTATGAAAGGCTGCTTATCTTATCCTTAACGCCATAAATCCGAGTGACCTCAAACGTAAAATTCTGCTACTTTCTATCTCGTAGCTATCACACTTTCAGCTATTTAAATTATTTCTGAAGAAGATCGCTTCTGTTAATAAAAGAATCATAACATCTCTCGTGCATGGACTTTGAATTTCATTAATTCCTATACGTCTCAATTAAGAAAAAGAAAACATCAAAAATTAAAAAATAGCTCCAATAATCCCACATTGTTCTATATTGATTTTTACATTCCTCGATTGATTTATTAAATAATTTTCTATTTAAAAAAGAACTTTTATTAAATTGAAGAATTATTTGATTTAGTTAACTTCAGCCTTTTAAATTCAATCTTGAACTACCCAATAACGTAATAATCAATGTCATTGTGTATTGTAAAATACTTACTTGCCAGACTTTGATCGAATAACCAGAAAAATAAACAAAACAGAAATAACATATTCTGTATCAAATATACAAAAAAAAGTATTAAATTATATTATATTTTTAAGAATATATTAAATTTTATTGTATCGTATAAGTAAAAATTTGTGAGCAATGATGGAGCATCTTCGATTCGTATCGATTCGTAGTGATCTCCTGACAAACGTCGTAAATTCTACGAAAAATAACCGATCAACACACAAAAACGTGCAGAAACAATAGTTGCAGTCGGACGAAAGTTTGGAAAGCGGGTAGCTAAAATTTTTGCGAGCCGATATTGCGAGAGTAAACGAGCTCCCATGCATGGCGGACTAACTCTCGCGGCGCGAATAGAGATGTACGGCAGAGGGTGAAGCCGGGGGTGCGAATTTCGCGGGGAAACGTGATACAACGAGGTTAGGTACATCCCGAAATCCCCCTCTGCCTCGGTCCAAGTTAGAGCGGACCGCATTGTCGTCTATATACCGGCGTGTATGTACACCCCCGCTCAAAAGTCTTAGGACAAGCATTGTATTTTCTTCGAAACTAAAAAAAAAAAATGAAATGGTACTTTATGTAAAACCATGTGTAAAATGTTAATTTTACATCAACGACTGTGTTATAAAAATACACGTACAAGTTTAGTTCTTCACAGACAACCTGGATCGTTAATTGTTCGGAGCGAAAAATTCTGAAAAATTCAAACTGTTCCCGAAAAGTCTTTTGAAAATCTGACTTAAAAACTGATTATCTAACGCGGTAAAGTACTCCAAAATATTTTTACATTCTTTGAAAGTCTGGAAAGTGAGAAAATCAGGCGCGAACAATTCAGTTTTCCTATCGACGATAGCAAGCTCGCTTGCCTAAACAAAAATTTTTCAACTGTTATTTCATTATCTACGATAAAAGTGTCGACCATTAGAAATAAAAGGTCGATCCCAAGATTTTTGAGCGGTAGTGTATTATATGCGGCGGGCCAGCTTCGATCGTGCTTCGCCGAGCCCCGAGAGCCTCCGTTCATGTAAATGCGGGAATCTGATACTATTCTTCTTTCTTCTTCATGCGCGAAATTTCGAGCGTACATCGAGCGAAATTGACGAGATAGAGGGAGAGACGAGGAGAGGACGTCTCGTCTCGCGGACAGCCAATTCTCGGCCCAAGCTCAGGGACGAGAATTTTGAAAGTTCTTGCCCATTCGATTCGTTCGAACTTGTTCGAGCAGAACCAACTTGTTGGATGTTGATCGATCGACGGAATTAAATTCGTACGCCACGTCGAATGATTTCAATGGCTCGTTGGTACGATTGTTCCAGAGTTTGTAACAAAAACCAGCCTCTGTAATGCTCGATGGGAAGATAATTGCGGTCTTACGCATACGGTGTAAGAGAAGTATTATAATTTCAAGGGGCGGAATTTATATTCATGTTACACAATGCAATTTGGAGCAAAATTGTTTTACTGGTTTGTTCGGAATGTTCGTGGAAATTTTATTTTAAATTTACATCGAGCAACGGAAACGTACAACAATTTTTCAGTGAGATAAATCGACATTTATGAAACTCTGCTGTAAGACGATGCATTTAATAAAGTGGATGGTCACTCCACGGTTACTCGTCGGCAATTTCGAAAATTTCTTTGCAGCAACGATATCTAAAGAACCAACAAAGGGTTTGCAACAAAGTCGAAGAAACGAATGTACCGGTATCTGGCGAGAAGAAAAGGGAATCGCGGGAAGAAACTGAGCCTGCTTGATCCGGCGAAACGGCAATAAAGATAAAAGCAACCGAGTGAAAAAGTAGCGCTGCCATTGCGAGAACGAAGAAATAAGAGAAAGATGGCCCCGTAAGCTACCGACGACACGGGTCATCCCGCTTATCTCCGGCTTAACCAGCCGTTTAGCTCCGTACACGCGGTACACACGTACACGTAAGAACAAACAGCACAGGTACTACACAGAGGAGCGAGAAACGCCTCACATCGACAGGCTTCACCGTGGCCTGTACGTGTTACCTGATCATTCGGCCTCGTCCCTACCACCCACGTAAAGTGCCTAGAGCCTTGTAGAATTGTACCGGTATATCGGAGATTATCCTTGGCAGAAGGGGAATTGAAAAGGAGCCACGCTCCTACGGCACGCCACGCGTTCTCATCCTTGCGGAATATAATTACCATCGACCACAGAGAGAATTCAACGCTCTCCGTCCGCCTCGTCTCTACCGGATTTTTCTTTTTATCAGTGAAAGTGATTTTAGCGGGAGTAACCCAGAAAATCGGGCCTCTTCAGGTGCAACGCTGATGCAACGAAAATTAGCGATTGGTTGATTTGCTTGGTCACGTGATTCGCGAGGGGGCGCGTAGGTAGACCTCGAGTAGGAGTGACGTTGTCTGGTACCGAGCGATCGCGCCTGTAATTTGTTTTCTATCGATTCAAACGTTTGCACGTCGATAAAATTTTATGGCAAAAAAGTCATCTTCGTTTGCTAGTCGGAACAGTTACTTCCGGGCCTTTCAGTGAGACGAATCGTACTGGGGTACAAGTGGTGCGGTTTTTTCTTCGCCGCGATTACTTTCGCGCCTCGCGTGATGTTTCTCTGTTTCGCAACGATCCAACGAGATCGCGCATTTCACGCGAGGCGTGGTTTCACTCGCTAAATTGCAAACTGTTCTGTGTCTGGCCCATTTGCTCTACCTGTATAATTCGACAAGTTTATCTTTACGCGTGTTGCTATGTTTTCTTGTTGTTTTTTCCATCATCAATAGATCGCAGTTATTTATGCAAATTCGTTTCAGCCGAGCTCTGTATCTGCTTTTGACATTTTACGTAGTTTCGTGTATTATGTAAATTTTCGTGCGTTTAAATTTTTAATTCCACTGCGCGATTTCTTTTCATTTAGGAATACACTAATGTGCAAAGTACAAAGTCTTTCACTGTAGCGTCACGTTTCGTCGTTTACTCAAATATTCCCCCGTTGATTTTGTTTAAATATTTCATTCGTCCATTGACATTTCTTTATCGTTTCCTTTACATTTACATTCCTTCGTATCAAATGATCATATTATTTCTTTTACACTGCGTGTATTGTTTCTTTATCATTTCTTCGTACTCTATTTTCTGAGCGATAAGGGCGAATAACTTTCATTTTTCCTTTTTTTCGACCGTCTCCAGCGCGCAAGAAGTTGCTCGTGTATCAAGTAAATCTTATTACAGCCTAAAGAAGAAACTTCAATTTCACGTAGGAGCGAAGAAAGTTTGTCAAAGCTGGTCTTGCTTGTCTCGCGATGTACTGAAAGTTGACGATACAAAGAGGTCATTTTGTCGGAGATGAAGCGAATGGGACCAATAACACACACTACCGCTCACACAGGAAGTACGTTTATGTATTATTCTCTTGCGGAATTGAAACGAATTATTTCAATTTAAATTATTTATCTTTTATTTCGTTCACGATGAAATCGCACATCCGTGCAATTGTTCAAGAAAGTTCTATCATTCCTTTTTTCCCGACAAAAGAAATATAGAAAAAAACGTTTTATTCGCAAAAATAAACGATCTTGCGCGTAATTACTTTTCCTCGATGGAAAACAAGCTTACAAACACCGGCTGCATAAAAGGCACGATTTCGCGAAATGAAAAAAACCTTTTCAATTCCGTTTCGTTTTTTTTCTTTTTTTTTTTTTTTTTTTTTTTAAATTTTTTTTTTTTTTCGGGCTTTTTTTTTTTTGAAAATTGCTTTTTATTTCCGAGCTGTTATTACTGCAGACGATTATCCATAGTTGAAAAAAAATAATAATCTGAAAGATTAACGCCAACAGAACAAAAAGATTGCATAACAAGTTTTCATCTACGAGCTTAAATCTTTATCAACGAACTGCAATATAGAGACATCGCTGTTGATTGCTTTTTCACAGACATTTCGTAAACTCGTTGCAATTAGGCACGAGAGATTTTATTTTTACAAATTTTCGAAAATTCCGGAAACCTGTGAAAATAAATAATTCCAGCTACACGCCTTGGAATTTAATTTTTTCGATTTAATATGAAACTTTGATCTCGATCAAATCTCAGTTTTCGGCTAAAAAGTACAGTTGCAAAGTAACAAAGTTTTAAATGACAAGTCGTTCACTTTCGAAAATCTCAACTTTATGAAACTAACGTTTGTAGGTGAGAATATTACGTGAGAATAGACCAATTATTTGACAAATATAAATTGTCAAATAATCCTCTTCCACGCTTCTGAAAAGAAACAACAACACAAGTTCCTTCTGTCGTCTGACAGATAAGCATCGCGTGACCAGAAAAACGTCCAGGGTAATTTCTGTCGTAAATTAATCAATCCGTCAATCAATTTTAATTTCAAAACGTCGAGAGACAACTGCACGTTTTATTCAAATTCTCGGCGGACAATCCATTCAAGCTTTGCCATTTCTCGTTCCTCAAGACTCGATAAGGGTGAATGAAAGCCGGAAACGCGCACGCTTTTTTTTCTCTTTTCTTTTCCAATGCTTTTAATAACGCGCGCCGCTCTCGATCCATCCGCGTTAATGGGATGCGCAACGCGCATCGGGCTGCGAGATAAAACTTAATCATTGTTTCCTCGGGAGGCCGACTCGGATTCTCGCTGCTCGTTACATTAATTACGCAAATGTCTTGATTATCGTACGGTCAATAACGTCAATATTGGTTGTTCGCCATGGTTCAGCATGCATGGTACATAACACGTGCATTAATATCTGCTTTTAGAGAGGGATTTCGAGCTGAAACGCGCGAGTTTACGAGCGACCACCGCGTGATAACGGATTCTTCCACGAGGACAATTAATTATCCGTGACATGTCCTTTCCGTCGTCTTTTCCGTTGGTATTTTTAACCATCTGAGAACGTTACACGACGTAGAAGTTTTACAATTGCAAAAGAAACTAGTATGTGCACAGTTAATTATTACACTGTGAAGATTTATGGAAATCTTACGTATTTGGACAGTAACTATACGTACGATTAATTATTAGACTGTAAAGATTTATGAAAATCTTGTATATTTTTATGATTGGAATATTGGAGAAGATAAAACATAAATATAATAGAAATATATTTTATATATTATTACAAATATTATAGAAATATATCATTTTGTGTGAATAAAAGACGAATTTTCCACGAGAAAATAAAAATATTATGAGACAATATATTCGATAATTTTTCGATAAGAAATCTATTTCGTTCGATTATCTTTCGTCATATTTCAGTCAACTTCAAAGTATTCATCTCTCTCGACAAAAGACAGTTCCAAGAACGATTCGACGTCCTCATAAGCAGTGAATTTTAGCAAACGAATTCCAACGCTGTCGTAGTTTCAAAGTTCGTTCACTATACGTCTTAGATAATTTTTTATGAGCTTGCTCAACATTTTTTCTTCCTTGTCGAAAATAGTACAACAAACTATGACGAAAATGTTCATTTTTCTAAAATAAGCTTGAATAATTAGCTGTCAGGTTATGAATAATGAATTTGCGGTTTAAAATTACACTTCAAGTTAATCATATTTCAAAATATATGTGCAATTATTTTTTGGCCAACCTAATAACATAATATCAATATAAATAAAATAAATAATACAATATCAATATAAATGTAGAGATAATTCTTTTAATAATAATATTTAATAGTAAATGTATGTAGAAACATATATGGTAAATAATGAAGCGTGGTAGAAATTCATAAATGGTAAGTCGACTTTCGAATCTCTTAATTCGTGCGCTTTGATCAAATTTAGATATTGTTTCTACAACTCGATCAAAAAACGTACGTAGTACGTTACTAAGTATTTTACTTTAGCATCACCGATAACAATCATAATTCCAAAAAATACCCACCATAGCATATACACACCAAAGCATATACTTTATACGTTTCTATCTACAGAATACAAGTTTCGTACTCGATACACGTACGTACGCGTACGTATGTCCTTCGTTTCATTCTCGTAGCGTTTTCCAAAGTATTTAACTTATATCGCGCGCACTATCGGAAACTGCCTCAAGCGTGTCACTTTTGGCATGCGCCAGCAAAACACGCGAGAATGCATGCCTCCGATCGTTAGCACCTGGTCTCATGAATTTATGAATTGTTTTTGTTACCATCTGTTACGTTAGCGTCACGAGCGTACCGATGACAGCTACGTGCCCACGATATATCTTCCACAGATAATGTAATTTATAATCGCGCCCGGCCGTTTCATCCTTCCACAGTCCTCGTCCAGGTAACAATAGTTACCACGGCCTTGTTATTCATTCGTGGGAGAGGAGGGGAATTATACGCGATCGAACGTGAAATTGGTTACGGTTATTTTAATGGAATTAATTAAAGGGTATGTGACACGGAATCTCGTGATTCGCCGATGCTATTAATCTCCGTTACGGACTAATGTAAATTCATTGATAAAATAAGCATACGCGCGGCGTTACCTGAACGGCGAAGAGCGACAGGACAGAGGGAATTAAAACGATTCGAGCGATACGATCTCCAACCTTCCGCGTTTATTGCCATTCGCGATGGATATCTCCGTTGTACGTGATATTCCGCGTGTTTTATTTTCAACCTCTTCATTAAGGCTCGGCAACAGATAAAAAAATTCGAATAACGTTTTGCAGGAACAAACGTAGATTTTCGCTAGAAATAACATTTGCTTCTTTTTTTTCTTTTTTCTTTTTTCTTCTTTTTATTTGAAGGTATTTAGACATAAATATCAGAGGTAGTAAAGCTGGTATAATATTTACTCACTTTTTCCCGCCAAAGCAGTTGTTTTATGACCACATTACGAATTTTTAATTATTTTTCAACGCGATTAATTTGATCTTTCCCCTGACGTAAAATATACCGTAGCATGCGAAAATATTCGTGGTCAGATGGATCCTTCACCTCGCACTCCAAAAGTGCGACATTTTAAAGAATTTTTATCTAATAGTCTACGTAATCACATAACAATGTTTGTTTGTTGTGTCGCTCTGTTTCATTTTATTATTCGATTTTGATTACACCATATTGGTTAAAATTGCTTTTACAGTGCGAAGCGATCCGAATCTTTTGCAGTTACTACGTGTAAGTGGGTGCAGATATATCCAACGATTGTTTCGCTTTCAAAATTGATTTTAATCTTCCCAGTTCAAAGAGTAATTCTCTGTTTCCGCTACTAACGTAGCGTTACAAATAATTTAAATATATTTGAGCACTTAATTAAGATGAAACTGACCCTGCGTTATCAGTTTATTTATTCTACCTGTTGAGAGCTAAGTGGCAACCGGGGTTGCAGTTTCGTGCTGCGGTATAAACGGTTCGTGACGTGGAAAACCGCGACCGTAACAAAGCTCGGGGAAAATTAGAAAAATATTTGATGCACAACATTCTCGAAGTGTAATTTTCGGAGATGCTTGTGAATCATATCTCTGACGAAAGTTCACTGGACCGTGAAAAATGTGAAAGATATTAGGTACATCAGACAGCGTCAGAGTCACTAATAATTAATGAAAATTTCTTCTCTTATATTTTTCTCGCACGAAACACACAATATACCGGGATTGAAAAGTTTAAAGTTTACTATAATTTTAATTTTTTTCAACTAGTACACAATTGATCCTCAAATATTAAAATAAAGAGAAGAATCTTTTTCTTCTTACGATTCGTACTATTCACACGTCGTTTCGAATTCAAATATGAAAGAATCGCTTTACGTACGTCGAGAGAGAAGAAAATTTCAATTTTCCAAACTTGTACAGAGACTTAAATTCATTTCAATTCACATTCGATTCTACAGCAACGAAATATGTCTTTCTAAAACTTTCCTTTCTCTCGTACGTTCACGCGCCATTTCCGTCAAGGAAAAGCAAAGAAAAGAGAATCGAAGAAACGGATGGGACGAAATATCGAGGCTTGAGACGCATTTGCGACGAAGCTCTCGGCAAACGGGTAGAAGAGAACGTCGAGTCCCGGAGAGTCTGGACTCGGCGGAGAGTTACCTCGGAGGTAGGGAAGACTTCTCCGTTGAGGGAGAACCGTTGGACGTAGAAAATGTGCAAAACGGCCGGTGGTTCGTAGACTCGTGGCATTAAACCGCAGGTGACAATTAACGTTGGCGGGCCATTAATTGCCGCGACGGAAGGGAATGTGGAGTGGGAGGGGGGAGGGGAGAAAGAATCGAGGCCCCCCCGCCATCTTTTCCGGGCTGCTCTGCTGCTGCTTTTGTCCCCCCTGAGGCTCTGCCTATTCTGCTATCTCATACGAGTCACGTTTGTAAGCGGACAATGGTCCTCTCTTATCTCTAATGATCCTCGCGGATCTGTTGTCCTCGACGCGAGGAAAAAAGTATCTATTGAAGCTATCCGCGGCGCTCGAAGGCGCGGATAAGTATCTCCCAGAAAGCTCGGTTTCCCAGAGCTCTTCTGGGGATCTCGATAAATCCTGCTGAGAGAGGGAGAGAGAGCGTAATTTTAATGCCACGCCGTTCAAAAGAACCGGGTGAAAAAAGAATCGAATCTCGATCCGCTGCGCAAGAATATTATAATTTTTTGACGCGTGTTTGTTCGATGCTCTGCGTGATCTTCCATCCCTCTGAGATAATTTAGCGCGAAATTCGTGGTGATATACTTCTGTCGAACAAGTTGTTAATATCTCGACGCGCAAGCTGTAAAATATCTCAGGAACCTGTCGCTCTACTTTCCCCCTTCTCGCAGTTTGTCCCCGATGCTACGATGCTCCTCCCCTCGTAAAATATATTCTGTCGCGTGCATATACAATTCATAGAAAGTTGTCGAGGGTCGACAGCCTATATTATATGAGGAAGTAACTTTCTGATAGTAAATTTTCTGCCGGGGCGCAGAGGACGTTTATGTTTGGTCGATGGAGGCTCGATCGAGAAATACGGTACAGAGACTCTTGCGCGTATCTACGTATAAACATGCTTTTAAGGTATCCTAGGCGCGAGCAACAAGGAACGTAGGCAAATTCTCCTTTTCAATGCAACGGTGATAGCTCGCGCGATGAGATTTTACGCGACATTTTTTACGAGGTAACATTTTCGAGCCCGAATTACATTTCGATCGAGCACTGAAAGGAGAAAATATCCGATTAAAAACGAACAACAATGTGAAAACACGATCCATCAAATCAGTGACCGATTTTCGGCTGACGCTTTCAAATAAAACAATGGATGAATTAATCTCTTAGCTGTGAATGACGTATTTGTAAATTTTAGACGTTCTAGAATATTTCGAGACCAGACTTGACTAGTTCTTTTCTATTAATATTAATTAAGTTAAACGATAAATTGCTTTTTCCAAAAAAAAAAGAAAAGACTGGTATCATTTCCTTATAATTTAATTCAATTTTACAGCAACTGCACGTACTCTTCGTTTGACGAGTATATAAATACACAATGTATTGTATTATAGATACTTTTAACCTCTTGCGCCGGAATGACGCGCCACGCACGTCGAGAGTCTTTTATCCCAAATTGCAACATTTTCTCAGTTTTAAGTATATCAAAATACAACCCAAGCAAAACAAATAATAAATTTATTACTTCTTAGTAACTTCTATCCAGTGCTATCATACCGACGAGGTCAAAAAGAAAGCGACGAATTATTTGTAGTATACGGTTTGGTCACTCGTTATGGTCCGCAAACCAGTTGCCAGTGCAAAGGGTTAAAGTCGCCAGCCAAGAGGTTAAAACTTTTGGTATTCTGCGTAGCTGAGATCTGAAATCTGAATTATTTTACAATGCAACGTAATTTTCATTCTCCCCATTTTAATCACCTTCCTCTGACGCAAACGACAGAATAAAATCGTCGATTATTTAACTAATTTCGTAAAGTCGTAAAACATATATTTTTGTTCGCTAACTTCCGTTTGGAGTATATTTGCGTGAGCCACTGTACACCAGTCCCGCGTACGATTTTCAGATAACATATTTAAGACAGTGAAATGTTAAAAGGTCAAAGAGTCACGAAAGAGAAGAGAAACGAGAACAAGTGCGTAGAAAAGCGCAGAATGTCGAGATAGGAGGTTCGTGATTCTCTGTGCGAGAACAGTCTCGCTCGTGTAGGCGGCTCGTTCCGGATTCTTTGCCCACCTCCGTCTCCTTTGACCGTTGTTTAGTCAGTCGGTTTCGTCCACCGCCTTCGTCGTCCTCCTACTCCTCGTTTCCTCGCCGGCAGTGGATGCGTGTCTTTGTAAAATCGTCACTGCGCCGACCCTGAAACGTCTCGAGAGTGGACGACTACATCG
Organism: Melipona quadrifasciata; assembly: GCA_001276565.1. Lineage (NCBI taxonomy): Eukaryota > Metazoa > Arthropoda > Insecta > Hymenoptera > Apidae > Melipona > Melipona quadrifasciata. Next base: position 159,820 of record KQ435747.1, read on the forward strand.
ACTTCTCTCCACTTTCCAGACTACGAGTACTATGTAGGTATGTATGCACGTGCATCATCGTTACGCGTCACGACCACTAATTTGCCGTGTTCCTTTGTGTCCTCACCTTGCTGTCGGGTCGTTCGTTTGCCTGTTCACCGGAAGTCACCGCGTGAATCGGTCTTTGCGATTTTTTCACGCAGCGTGCAACGTGCGCTACTCGCTCAAAAAATTTCGAGTGTCCCAAGATTTCGAAGGGGACAACTTTTTCAAGTAGCTGACTGTTTTATTTACACATACGCGATATTATTTTTCCACGCTATTGAAATTTTAACGAAACTACGCTTGAAATTACCAGAAACCGGAAAGTTTGATAGTGAGCGAGGTAAATTTCTAGTCTACCGATTCTTTTCAATTTCCGGTTGTTCCGCTATCGTTACTTTAACGAGAGGTTCATTCCATTTGATGTGTGCATCGAGTACTGAATGTTCATGTGTATGAAAATCATATACAGTAAGTATATAGTAAAAATAATCTACACGATTTGAATTATTTGATATATTGTATTTGATTCCATTTCATAATCAGTTATCATAATCAGATATAATGAAATATTTAAAATACGTAATGTCTTTACGACATGAAAAAAAGAAATTTTTTAATTTCTCTAAAACTGTATATTTTTCCACTCTTACACTTTAAAAATAAAATGAAGCTCTTCAAAAAAAGTTTGTGGCCAAATTCAAAAGCCGATAAACTAGAAATTTATCATGAGCGAGATAAAAAAATTACGAATGCATTCATCTTTAAAGATTATATCTTTGGATATATTTATTCATGTATAAATGTATTAATATGTTATACTCTTTGCACTTCTAATAAGTAAACTAATATTTTAATTATTGATTGTAACATTATCTATACAGCATTCTCGTATATTCAAAGCGTTAAAGATCAGAGTCATAATTATTATTATTACTATTCATATATTATCGCTCAAAATTCCACGTATAAGTACGTCTTTATCGGTAGCACGTTTATTCTAAATTCGATCGAGCAGCGATCGTATCGGGACAAAGTGAAACTAACTCCGCAAGTTGTGTATCGTAAAAGACGTAAAAGTTCAGCAAGGATACCAAATTGGAGAGGCAAATTCCAGACAGAGATAAAATAGCACAAAATGTCGAGTTCTAGGAGTTGAAAGGCTCGTAAAATAGGTATCGACTCTACGGGGAAATCACGTACGCTATCTAAAATATAGTAACTATTTCATAAACGAGAAATGAAAGATCGAATAGAAGAGTGAAATCACGCGTGAAATTTCGACAAAAATGTAACAAAATTTCACTGGCCAATTTAGGAAAGTGTAACACCTTCTACGTCATAAATTACCATCAATTACAATACTATAAAATTATAATTACGCGTCGGAGATTGTATTTAAATCGACAGATTAGCATTTCAGATGCTGTAAAATTATCAGCGTATTAATAAACATAGAAAGATTCGTTATTGCGCATCAAATTGCAAGTACAAAGTAGCAAAAAAACTAGTTGCCTCGAGTCGCCGAACAACTCGACCTCTGTTTGCATTAAATTACGAACGTTCTTGCAGGCTTGGTCGTATTGAAAATATGCCAAAGGTAGTGTGGAACTTTCAACTAAGTTGTTAATTGACTTCTTTGCTTACTTAAAGTCAGAAATGAAGATGTGTTATGAATTTATAAACGCAAAAGCTTCTCGCGAAAGTTGCCAAGTTTTTCATGCATTTAAAAAACATCTTTGAAACCAAAGACGAGAAATTTATCTACAGCTATAAATTTAAACTAGGAATATTTAATTCTATATAATTTTTTTTTAATTAATACACATACATAAAAATCTACAAAGACTATACGAAATATTTTTTGATTGTCACGAGACTAATTTAGTTGCCTTATTTAACAAAATATAATTATATAAAAATTTTAGATGCACATATTATAAATAAATAAGATATGTGTACTTTTTAAAAGATATCCGCAAGTCTAATTGATTTATTAAATAATTACATTTACAGAATAATTCCTACTTTAATTATTATTAAACGGTACGTTATTCCTGCTTGAGAAAGAAAAATGGTTCCGTCATATTTGAGATTTTATCTTGTGTATACTTCATTTAATTTCATGTTCACTTAGAAATGTGTGTGCAGTGAAATCAGATTACACATAACTTAGATCGTGTAGCCACACCTTTGCCTAATTTGTCTTTCCACATCGTCCATAAA
>KQ435747.1:171828-191673 GCA_001276565.1 Melipona quadrifasciata
AAACAGGACCAGATATGCTATGTTGCGGCGCCCGAACTGGTGTATGTGCGACTACGCTCCGCTCTCTGGACCAGGTGCAATCGACAGGTCGCTGCCATTGCAACCGCAGGATAACGTTCGTTTATCGATCGTCGTGAGATCGGAAACGAATACGGCTTGGTTAAAATTTTCTCGAGATCGCCGGCCGATCTCGCGTCTAGTTTCGAAAATCTTTCGCTTCGCGGTCCTCCCTACGCTGCACTTTCTTTTTTTGTCTCTTCTTCTCTTATATGGTATAATTAGATATGTACACGTGTGTTAAACTGCACTCTTGCAAATTAAAAAGATGTTCAATTGGGTCGACAATTGGTATCATTGGTCCATTTGTCAAATTGCTTAATTTTGGAGCGATTTATCGGTGATTAATCTCAACTAATCGTGACGTTAAATAAAATGAATAACATTCCAATCAATTGATCAAACAAACGATGTCAAAAAAGGAGCAATTTCACTATTTATCAGATAATTTTTGTCTCGTTGGCACATTTCGTTCTCGAAAGCGTCATAAAGGAGCATATTTTTATATCTGCCGTGTTCATGGACTATCTACTTGCATTGTTTAAATCGTCTTAAGCCCGGCGAACTGCAATAAAAGCATTGCAGGACAATAAAGGAATCCAAAGTCAAAGAAACAATGGCGAACGAAGTTACTAAATAGATGGTCTTTGCTCCGTAGAGCTTTTCTATTCTTACGACGGAACGTCGAGAGAGGACCTACGCGAGAACTCCACCTCAGGATTAGAAGCCGACTATTTTCAGTTTGTTTCGCTTCCTATTCTTCTTGTTTCCTCCTTTCTTTACCATTCTTTCTTCTTTCTTTTTTCTTTTTCGTTTCCTCCTATTTTCGATTACCGTCGCTTTTCGAACTACTTTTCAAACTTGTTCTAATTATTCATTTCCCAGGTGAAAGAAGATAATCCCGGCAACTTTAAAATTTCGAGTCACGTTGATTCGATTACGACTTGAGCTATTATCAACTAAACTTCGAGCGTCCGGACAGAAAAGTATCCTTGGATCATTAAATTAAAGATGACACGCTGGGATACTGTAATGATTAATTCCAACGGAACGACCAATTTCCATCTACCATTTCATTCTACTTATACTCTGAAAATTTCATTATTCACGTTATTCATTGAATAGCACAGAGTTGCATAAAATTCGTAGACCAAACAGTTTCAAACCGTTCCGCTAATAAACTCTCTTCAACGCCAATGAGATTAACAATTCGACAAGCAGCATCACCAGAGGACATCGAGATAATTCACGAAATCGTAAAATTATTCAACAAATCGATGAATTCGTACAAAGTCGTCGCGTTACGTCTAACGAGCGCGAAAAAGGAAAATCGAGACACGAAACATATCCGTACGAAAACTTTCTACGACGATATCGTCGAGTATTCAATATGCGATCGCGCGTTTCGTGGGGTTCCTTATTTTTTTCTGGGGAGGCGGAGGGGGGAGATTCCCGGCTTTCTCGACGCGCCGACGTCGAGAAATCGGCGAACTTCTCGCCGAGAAAGAGAGAGAGAAAGAGAGAGAGAGAGAGAACAGCCGAGTTTCGAGAGTTTCGGCATTGCACGCCGAATTTCTTATTCCGACGATCGGCCCCGGCAGTTTCAGTCTCGCTGTTTCAGTTTCCTCGCGTCTACTTACGAATTCAAATTCACCACCGGCCACCGAAACGCGCGTTCGTACGAACACCGTTTTCCCGTGAAAATTCAGCCTCGGAGACCCCCGGCGCCATTTTTACGTCGTATCGTTCGCGAAACGAATCGAGCTGCGAAGGGGGGGAAAAAAGCCACCGAGCCGGAGGAGAGGAAAGACGAAAATGGAGCGAGGAGAGATGAAGCGCGACTGGGGTGAAAGAGACGGGGAAAAGTAAAAACTTCGAAAGCTGCAACGCGAGCTGAACGTGTCTAGAAAGAAGACAGAACAGAAGGGGGGAGAGAGGGGAGGGGGAAGAGGCTGTAGAGCCCGCGGCAGAAAGAGAAACAGAGGAAGAAGAGGTTAGAAAAACCACCACCACCACCGTCGCCACCACTACCATCATCATCCGTTGATACGCGTCTATGGAACGCGTATTGCTATCGAGAGAGAGCTCGATTCGCGTATTTAACCACCGCCCGTCCGTTTCCCGCCAAGACGGTTGAAAGCGGTGGCTCTCTCTGTAGCGGTTCCGCCATTTCAGGAATTTCCCAACGAAACGCGTACTTTAACAAATGAAAAATTTAGAGAAGGAGGTTTTAGAGAATCCGATCCTTTGCGTTTTTGCATGGAGAACATTTCAATGTCGATTTCTCCGTCAATTTGGCGATCGTTAAGGTTGTTGGACGGCAAAATTTTTATCATTGACCAAACTTCGACTCGCTTCGAGTTCGTGCTTCGTTTATAATTAACAAATAAAACCGATTTGTTCGAGCTTCAGACTTTAAACTAGTCTAACAAATAAGTTATATTATAACAGTTAGTATAATAGTATAATATAACAAGTTATGTTACAGTCTAATAACTAAGATATCTGACAAATATATTTTTGAACGATTCATTTCACTTTCTTTCAAACGTGGATACGTAACAGCGACGATATTATATTCTTGCACGGAACAATACGACTGATTAAATTACACAGAAATACGATTCAAAGTGCATCGAGTCGCATGCACAACGATAACAACAGGGAGGAAAAAGAATTCCGAGCAAATGACTTTAGAAGAAGGATATTCCGACCGACCGAGAATGAATTTAGTAATTCAACAACCGCAGCGTGCGGCACTTATCGAAACTCGCGGCGAAACGGCTAGTGGTCCCGATGAAAAACAAGAAGAGATAAGATGATACGAGCGGCGAAGGGAATGAAGAAAGACAGAAAGAGAAAATGCGAGATAGGAACGAGAGGAGGAGAAAAGGAGAGAGAGAGAGAGAGAGAGAGAGAGAGAGAACGCGCGCATGTTCCAGTTGGCACGTAAAAATAGGAATCTAAACCTCGGTTTTGCCAATTTAAGAAACTGTTTCGCTCAATCCCATTTCTGGAGCTCTCAGCGAGGCTACAAAATATCCCGTTTCGAGCGATCTGTCGTTTTACTACGCTATGTTCCTTCTTTCCTTCCCGGCTTAGTCAACAAAGACCAGACAGATAGATCAACTTCGCGGTTACGGCAATCGCTCACTGCCACGACTGAGATAATTTGACTTTAACTCGCTGTATCGTTCTATTAGAAACAATAGGTATATCGCTACGAGACAGTAAGAAAAATTCGATTCGCAGCGTTTCGCGGTATTTATAGTAATAACATCTTGTTTCTTATCTGGAGGTACTTTAGATATTAGATTCAAGAATGCAAAAACACAATCAATCGTTCTTAATATATTTCCATAATATGAATTAATATTTAATTCCTTTCATTTCAAATAATGTATGTCGCGAAATATATTTCAGTAGAATTTTTTTAGTAGCATCTTTTTCTTTAAGGAAAAGGCTGTTGTGCGCGAAAGAATATTCTCATTCTCTACTGGCGTGTTAAAAAGTTTTAATTATTCAGTTTATGATAGAATATATTGGACTTGCCTCTTAATGCATCCGCCGTTGTTGCCAGAAGACCTTGCAAACTTCTGCTATGATGATGGATCAAGTCGTGAAAATCTGCCCTGGCTTGATGTCTTAACTGTTCCTCGGCTTCCTGGTTGCAGCACATGCCATCGCAAGTCGCTGAAATAAAATGCGAAGTTTAACTTTATAGACAAAGTTTTCAAACTCGTCGAGCATTAAATATAATGGTGTTAAATCGTTAAAGAATATTTGATCAAGATAATCTTCGCTTCGTTAGCAAGCTCGAAGTTTTTGATTACTTTCATTGATCGCGTCAAAACATACTGCTGTCTAACGTTGAAAAACTTTAACATTTAATGTTAAACTAATTAGCAGCATAACAAGTAGGAACTTAATCACACGGTTTTCTCTAATTGAAATAAAACACCTCGATGAAGACCTTCAAACGAAATCATAAAATTGTTCCGTCTTTACACAGTCACAATTCTCACTGGAAATTCTCGGAAAGAGAAGACACGTTAATCGTATTTATTATGAGATTGTGGATGTTTATTGAAGATTATGGTTGATGGAAAACACACATAATACGCAACAACGTAGAAAAGATATCCAAAACGTAGCGCTCGTTATAACGCGATCTAATAACTAGAACAAGTCTTTAATTTCATTTCTTCATTTATAAATGAACGCCAACAGTCTAATCATAATAAAGTTAAAAGATACGTATCAAGTGCAAGTATCATCATAGCAAACAACATAGTACATCAGCTTGTGCATTAACTTAAAAAAAAAAAAAAAAAAAAAAGAGTGGAAGCGCTATTACTATTTAACAAGCAACGTTCCAACGAAGCAAATAGAGTTCGCCGTTTTTACGGGATAGATGGTGGAGGGGATCTGCCGTTGAACGTTCGAACGTTAATCGATCGGGGAAAAGTGAAAAACGATTTCAACGATCGTTCGACGGTTCGGTCCAATTTACCATGAGGACACGTCTCGCGCAATTACGGTACGGCGACGATTGCTCAATAAAATGCGGATGGACTTGCATCTATGTCGCAAGGGTCATGAACGGACAAATAGAACGAGGCTAACGGGATCCTTAAGAGGTCCTGGCTGGCTTCGATGGCTCCTTTTGGCCTCATTCTACTTTTCACATCGTCCTCCTAACTACCACCGATCGTGTCCTCCTCACTGCGAACGTGCACCTTATTTTTTGATCAACGTGCATGTATACTTCATCCCTCATGGGGTCATTGGGTGTGACCAATACGGGGCAAAAGAGTAGAATTTCGAATTTAGCAAATACTGGCATAAAAGTGGAATATTTGAATTTCAAACTATCGAAATTATCTCCTTTCTTCCTTACATTTATAAAATAAACTTCACAAACATTATAACATAAATTGTTATATACTAATGTAAAATAAATAAAAAATATTTAAAAGAAATCCTAACATCTTACCAATCTAAACCAATTTGTTTACAGTTCTAGCTAAAACCTAGTTTTATATTTAGAAGCTAAATATTCTACATAAATCAATTTTAATGGATCGGTTTATCATACGATAAACAACGACGTAACGTTACAACAATATACACTGCATGCACATTTTGTCAGAACACTCACAAGCACGAGTATCAGACGACTCTCTCAATTTAATTTCATTTAGGGTCACTTGAACGGTCACAGTGCAACAACCGCCAAAATCACCAGAAGGCGAACGAGCGCGCTATTAATTTGCGAAATTAAAAAGACCCAATTGCTTCAGATCGTTTATATTAGCCCCAACCTTGGAATTCCGCGTAGTTTAAAGTTATTTTTAAGCCGGACATTTCTAACATAAATGTTCGCAATACCATCATTTCGAAATTTACCGCCTCGCAACTAAAATGAATATATATTACAGCTAAATGAAGAAGGAACTAACGAGAAAACGCTTCTGTTCATTCAATTTTAATTACACAACGTTACACGATAAAAAATTAGATTAAATGAGCTCTTTCAGTTCAGAAAATTCAATTAAACGAAAGAATGTAAATATCATTATTACGCTACGCGTAATTATTTTTAACGCGTACCACTTTCGTGTCTAAAATCCATCTAAAATTCCATTATAAAAGAATAATGGTGAAACGTCTGTTTAAAAGGTGTTATCGAAACCGAAAGCGAATTTTCCGAGAATGTTGTATCTATGTTGATTTTATTGTTTCTATCAACGCGAAACATTAAATGCGATTCAATCGACATCATTTTCAATATCTGATTTCTAGTTCGGGAAATAAAGAATCTAGAAAAGAAAAAGTTTATCAAATCAACATAAAATACGAGATTTCACGATCACTAGCATTTTGTTCTTGCATTCTGCGTCCAGTCAGAGATTGTGAAAAAAATAATTTCATAACTGAAATGAATCTCGTTCTAAAACAACCAAGTGTGCGAATACCTTCGGCCGATAACGCATGCACGTGCGTATCCCCCGGATTTAAAAGCATTACTCGCAGATTAAATTACAGCCCATGGACATATACGGTAACGATGAAAGATAGATTCGAACATTTTGAAAGAAACACGCGGAACGCATTGAAAACGATGCAGCCAGGACCCCCCATTATTCATTCCCTGCTGACGAATCATTCGCGCGCAAACGATAAATTGGTGTGCGTGAGCGTTCGGAAGGTACAACCTCGTCAGAGAAAAGTCGAACAATGGAAGGCTGGGACGATGAATCGTGAAAAATCGCGGCGGAAAACACGACAGGAGGATCCTTTTCTGGGTACCTGTTCATTCTGTGTGGCGCTACCTAGATCGGCCAAGGTGTATTCCTGGTGGCGAGTACAAAAGGATCGCCGCGGAGGTGAGAAAAAGGAAAAGAAAGAACAGGAAGGACGTCGGGAGGACAGTTGTCTCTCGTGACAGGAAACTACGATTCCATGCCGAACGTCGTGGAACGTTCCATCACAATGTCTCGAAGAGAAAACGTTCGTACAGACGTTCGATTTCTGAAGGCCACGCCAGAGGCCTGGCGTTTGCTTTCCTAAAAAAGTAACGCGATTAGGGGGATAAGAGAAAGCAATGCCGCGACAAATTGGCACTTTCTTGAAGAAATGTGGATTTGTCGGTCGGTAGACAAAGTTTTTGCAATAACTTCGATAACATTCAATAGTATAGTATTGATATAATTTATAATTACAATAGTAATATATAATTAATTGTATTAGCATAGTGCTAATATCAATTCATAGCGTTAATAAAGATGTTTCGATGCTGCCAACGTTATCCCCAGCCTTTCGGAAATATTTTAATCGTTGTATAAAAATCGTGATAAATTTGAGAAACCGCAAACTCGGATTCCCTTTTTCTTTTCTTTCTTTTTGAAAATCTTAAAAACAATAAAATAAAAGTAATAATATTAATATCTTTTAATAATAATAATTGTAATAATAATAACATTAATATTAACATTAATATTGTGCAACAATGTCAATGTTTTTTTCTAATATCCAAGTGTTCGCGATTGGTATCTCCAATAATCTTTTTTACTGCCAAACTGTATCGCTCGCGAAGGCACGAGAACCACGAGCCCCCAAAAGAGACGTAATAAAAATTCCTATTCATCGATGTAATGAATTCCACATTCTACGTAAACATTCTATTCGAATTCTTCGTTTCGTGAAAAAAATCTAAGGAATTTTTAATATCTATAAAAACGGTGCTAGAGCAGCTTGCGAAAGCTATTCCTCAAAATGTATCACGACCTAACTGTACATACTATCCGAATTATCTTCTAATTTATTACGCATAATGCTAGACCCGACGTTACGACCAACGAAGAAAACAGCATAGGCGCAACTAGTTCGAGCGGATTATTCATTAAATAATTTGCAAAAGAAAGAAGAAATATCCAACTAATACCGATTCGACGACGGTAACCTGTTAAAAATACCAGTTTCACTCGATATCGACTGTACAAGGTGTATCATTGTAACATAATTGTCGGTGCAACCAGAAAAAAAGTAATTCTTTCCGAGAACTAATATTATAAGACTAATATTTTTTATATCTTACGTTTACACGTCTGTCGTTTATTACAGCAAACAATGACATTCAACGAAATATTTATTGCAAAATAATAAATTTTATACATTTGTTATTTTATTATTTTATATACTTTTGTAATAAAAGGAATTTCTTTCCGCAGTTTAATGATTGACAAAGAGCAAAATTATATACTTAAAAGGTAGAAAAGAAGAATTATTTTCAATAATTCTCAAAGTATGAAAATCTACCAGTGTCCCGTTTCATTGTTAATCGAAACGATCAAATACTCGGCGAATTAATTAATCGAAAGCAATTTATTTCCGAAATGAACGTACTCGTCTCATTTGGAACGATTATTTGATCTTCCAATTTATTATTTTCGTTCCAAGTAAAAAAGTGCCCAACCGCTGTACGCAGGCTGTATCATTGGAACACCCTGTATATTCACAGTATACGACGTCCTGTTAATATCGCGAGGACAAGAATCCTTGTACCTGTACAACGAGTTTCGCCTTGATTCGTTCGAAATGGAGGAGGCGCCACGAATAGATATAGAAAAGAAGGGGAAAAAAAAAGGGGGAAATAAAAGGGACCGACAGCGAGAATGTCTCTCGAACGGTTTACGATGAGTTGCCGGGGTGTGGTGCGGCTCGTCGAGGGACTACGAAACGGCTTCGTTCTCACGGCAAATGCCATACGTTTTTTTCCCATTTCTTCTCTTTTCACTTTTTACACCTACGTGCCAAGCGCGGAATGAGCGCTTTTATCCTTTTAGGTATTCAGTTTTCTAATTCTTTAATTAGCGAGCTGAACGCCACGACGACGTAATCAATCCGCTATCGTTTTTCGCGAAACGAATGATTTCGTATTAATGTACATGGATTTATGAAAATGTTTCTCAACGGAATTAGTTACACCTTAAACGAAGAGAAACTTATTGGTGAAAGAGAAGAAACGATTTTTCGAAGCTGGATTCGATTTAACAATTCGTAGATCCTCGCTGTCTTTCAAATTATCTTCGGAGAGAAGGAAAATATTAATTAAAAATAAAATACAGCAAAAGTATAATTCGAAATAGTTAATTAATAGCCCTGTGATCAGCGAGATTAACTATGTAAATAGAATTTAATACATAATAACAGTGCCGAATATATACATATTTACACTAGAATAATTAGTGTTAAATGTAATTTGAATTAAAGACGAACGAATCGATAGATTAACACAATTAATAAACGTGATGTTACCATTCACTAGCATTTAATTTTTAAAAGCTTCGATGTGCTGAATAAATTAGATATGCGGTGGCAAAGTCGTATGCCGCACGAAGCAGACATACTAATAGTACAATAATATTATATTATTGTTTTAGAAAAAAAAAATTAATTCTGCAAGAATATTCGCGAAGCTCGTAGAGTTTTTACAAGAACCGAAAAGATATCAAACGACTTAATTTCTTGTCAATTATTTACTTCTATTTTGAGACGAGCTTACTATTTAATAAGTTTTCAAACTCGATTTTCCCCTAAAATTGAGGCCCCTAACGAACGTCTGTTATTCTCGGTTTTCGTCTCTGAACTAGCTAAGCCACAGAATTTCTCCGAATTGTACCACGAACACTGCACAACGACGTTAGACGCTGATGAAATTTCAAAATTTGTTTCGCCCAACAAACGTAATGACATTTACCAACGATTTCCAGAAGCATTTGAGTGAGCCGCCGCATCCATACGTTGATGAAAGTCGGATTCAATTTCGATTATCGTGGAAAATTCAACTAACTGCTGGTGACCCGGCCGGCCATAATCGGCGCAAAGTCCGCAATCGCACGTACCATATTCAAGGTGAACCAAACCGATACCGCAGCATGCGGTGAGGCGGTTAAAGGATCTCGTTTATTCGTCCAACTTCTACCGAATAATCTCGGCCAGGCCGGAAGTGGATTGTTAATTGTTAACACGAGGGGTAAATTGGTATCAACAGGGACGCGATTCAGATCATTTTGATCGTCATCGGACGACGATAGATAAGTTGTGCACGATACTATCCAGGGTAAGGATCACGCGCCGATTTTCGATACAATATATACGCGGTTGCCTTAAACGTTACGTTCGAACGTAGGGTGAATGAATGAACGAATGAACGAATGAACGAATGAACGAATGAACGAATGAACGAATGAACGAATGAACGAATGAACGAATGAACGAATGAACGAATGAATGAACGAATGAACGAATTCACCCGCTCTAGACTGGCTCGTATTCTAACCCACTTTACACGGTTGTAACCACTCGTCGAATCGAGGCCGAAGGGTCGCTGATGTAGCTTCCGGTTTTATGCACTTCCCTGCGTCAAGTGCCGTACATCACACCTAACGGAGAAAATGGAGAGAGAGAGATAATTGTACGCGCGCGGAGCAGCACGATTCGAGTGGCATGACGCTAATGTTCTTAATTTAAACCGATGAATCGCTTACGGGATCACTTTTACGGGACCGCTTTTTTTCGACACTTAACTTAATTACCAATGACACATATACATACACATATACACGCGGGCTTGAAATATTTGGAAACGATGCGGTTCTCTCGCGAACATCTCGCGAGTTATCGAGCTACAGCGCATTCGCAAAAGTACTGAAGCAGTTGGCAATATTTTACGAATGTGTCACGTATGTTGCACATGAAACATTTCGAAATTTTATTTACATAATAAAAAGGAAGGGGAAAATGTACATAGAAGCATTATTTATACACATCGCTGCTCTTATCTCGCTTTTATCACAAGATTTACTACTTGTTACGTAAATATCCAAAATTTTGTTTACACTATCTCGTGATAATCGTATTTCACTTCGTATTTTAAAAGTTTAAGTTATCATATACAACAGTTTAGATTGTTATTACACCAATTCTTCTATGATTCTCCATAATTCTTCTAAAATCCCAGTTATTTTAAAACAAACTTATTTCTCCTTTTTTCTGCTTTAATACTTTATTTTGTACATTAATTACTTACTTTATCTTTACACTTCAATTATTTTTAATCTACCATAGTTTGTTAATTTTTGGATGAACGTGTCACTAAAGAAATGTTTGATTATACGTAGATCCTATCAAAATAGCTATCTCAACGTTATATAATCATATAGAAATAAGAATGGCATGAGAACGAGCGTATAAATTGTCAATTCTAATTTACATGTTCATTTCCTTTTGAGTGAATCGAAATTGAATTGAATTTAAATCAAATCTTGCATACCAGTACCCGAAAGTAAATCAAACATTTCATATTCATAATATGTGACAAATTTTTCAAAAAGTAATTTATTGAAATTTTTAAATAACAAAGAATTTCTCAATTCATTGAAATTTGCACAAATATATTTATCCGCGTGGTTGTCGAACGAAATTAATTGATTTCGTAATGTAACTTTATACATGTAATTAACCGACCAGTTCTCGTTATACCGTAGAATTCTCAATTTGCGATAAATTCGAATTAACGAATCCAGAATAAAGAACTTTCGTCGAAAATTCGATTACATTTCAATCTATCTTGTGCATATATAAAAACAATATACTTAATATGAAAAATAATATAAAAATATAAAAATGTTCGAAAGACAATATAATATACAAATATACAATGCTTCATCACTAAAATGTTAAATTGCTATCTGAAATTATTTTTTAATATATTTATATTTATATTGAAATTTTTTGATTAAATTTTCATTACCTATAGTTTTATTAGGAATAATATTAGTTACACAGCATGTATCAAATTAAATATACGTATCTTTACCAGTAAAATGAGGTTATAATCACCATAATCATAAAAACAATTCGTGTTCATATCATATATGCTGTTCAAAAATCTTTATTTATTTTGCCATGTTATCCTATTAATCGACTAAGGCATTGATTAAAGTATCCCTATCAAAAATTGATTGATTTCAGAAATACGACGTTTATCACAAAGCATGATTACTATTTACTAGATTATCATAACCATTATATTATTTCTCTTAGTTTCCTACCAAATTCAGTTTCACGACAAAAACAGAAATGAATATTTATACTCTTTATATTAAAGTTTTCTAACTTTTTATTGTTCTCTCTCTCTCTCTCTCTCTCTCTCTCTCTCTATTTTTCATATGTAAAAACAATTCACAATTATCTCACTATCCATTTCAGTCTCTACACTTGTCATTAATGTAAAAGTATAAAATATTTATATAGTATCTGTCATACGATAGATGAAAAAATTCAATAGGACGAAATACCTCCAATGTAAGCAATTTTACACTATCATTAAAAAAATCATAAAAAAAAGTTAAAACAAAGCTAAAAAATAACAGTTATGAATAACCTAATATTTCAAGAACGTCAAGACGTTTTTGCTACATTTTATACGTACACTAGTAAAATCGAGTATCTTTCTTTAAATTTAAATTTAAACAAAAATAAATCGACGCCTTTAATAAACTCCACAATGTTAAAATACGTTGGTAAAATCTTACCGTAAAGAAAAGAGAATAACTGTGATGTAAGATTTACTGCTCTCACGACAATTGAAACTGGTTTTTACAAGAAGCACTCGAGCATTATTTGATGTAACAACATTAAGTGTCGTTTAATACAACGACTCCGACGACTATTAAATAAAACTTCGTAATTAGACTCAACCAACTGTAATCAAGTCCCTCAGTTCATTTCCTGCAACGAATAGCAGAGCACCTGCCACTTCAAAGTTTCACTCGTTTCCGAAATTCTCAGCCAATAAGGATTACTTAATGTGGCTCATCGGTGCAACAAGATTGGCTAATTTAAAACGAAAACGGCCTATCTCATTTGCTCCGACTCAAATCGATTCGACTCGGGCAAACTCGAGTCGACTCGATTCGATTCGATCCAATTCAGTTTCAGTCCCGACTATATCATTTTGGCGGGATAAAATCATCAAACTCCAAATACAAAATCTTCGTATAAAAAAAAACATGGTTTTTCGACATCGAAATAAATAAATGACAATATATAAAATCGATCACTTACTTTTCGCATTATTCCCCGTTACGGGCTCCTTCGCAAGCACCAACGTGATATTTTTGCTCTCGAAAAAAGGCCTGACACGTTCACAATCGGTGGAAACAAAATCGGTATCGTTTCTCGGATACTGGGCAAAACGCGGCGACCGAGATTGCACAAGATCGGTACAACCGCATAACAATATCACGATCGACACAGGTGCCAGAATCGCACGATGATACCTCTGGATTACTTTCATTTTGGCAAGAAGTAGATAAATTGGCGGGGCGAATCGGTGACAAGGAGGGAGGAAAGTGAGAGAAATAGAAACCGAGCGGAAGCTATACAGTGATATAAAAGGGCTGGTGGTAAGTTTCGTAAATCGTGTTCAAGAGCGTGAAAAGGAGAGAGAGAAAGGGACACCGAGGTACGAGCAGCGAGACAATTTAATTCCTCCTTCTCCTTCTTCTTCGTCTTCTTCTTCGTCGTCGTCGTCGTCGTCGTCGTCGTCGTCGTCGTCCTCGTCGTCCTCGTCCTCGTCCTCGTCCTCGTTCTCGTCCTCGTCCTCGTCCTCGTCCTCGTCCTCGTCGTCGTCGTCGTCGTCGTCTTCGTCGTCGCGTATTCGGTACAATGCGATCGTTCGAAGAGTCATCAACCACGGAACGAGACGCGACGACTTCCCCTTTCCTCTTGGTTCTTCGAAAAGACCGCGCTGTCAAACGGCACAGCAACAGCCACGGGTGTTACTGCGAGATCTCGAGGAGCGCGAGACGTGCATTTGGCGTAATCGCGCGATGGACGGACAGACGAGACGACGGCTGTAGTAATCACGACATGCACTGCCGAGACCGCGCAACAACGTGTTACGACCCGCACACATACACACGCGATCACTCCGGGTACACCACAATAATAAGCACACACATGCACGCACGTTTAATCGCACGCAAGCATGCATGCATGCACTACGCGACACGCGTTCCACGAGTAGCTCGATGTGACTGAAGTGCCCGTGAGCCGAGAGCGGCAACGCGTATTCACCAATTCGACCGACCGGCACTCTCCCCACTACATTCTCTCCCGATTCTCGCTCGCTACTCTCTACAACTCTACGTTCTCTCCCACTTTTCAATCCACACCGAGCTACATACATACCCATCTACTTGCTTACTTACCTACCCAAACGCCGTTCCTGATACCTTTTGAAGACGTTACGTGCCGCCACCAACCATTATCTTTTTTCTATTTTTTTTCTCATTCTTATTCCCATCAATCGGTTTGCAAAATAAATTAATGACGTGCATTATGATGTTAAATTGAAAAAGATCGTGGATGTATAAAGTACAATTTATATTTATGAAATACAAAGTACTCAAATTACTAATAATTAGACTGTGAATTTTTATGCATTTGTAAGGAATTTGAAGATGCAAAAATGCATAATATGCTTGTAAAATTATATAAAATATCCAAAGTGCGATACTCTGTACGATAATCAACAGAGAAAACAATTTTCTATCTAGTTTCTAATTCTTTATTGTTTCCAAATTTTATTTGTAAAAATGTAAATTTGAATAAAGATCCGCAGTCTACTCGTAATACATATAAGTGAGAATGTATAAAAATAATTTTTGAAGTAAAGTACTAAAAAATGTATATTGAAAATGTATGAAACAAAGTATTTAAATAAACGTAATTTGTGTTCTCGTCTGATTTACTTGCCACACATTCAATGCTTCGTATTCTTCGATACAGTCGTTAATTTGATCGGGTTTAAATCCTTTGCTTGTACACCGTTCCAATATGTCCGATACTTTAACAGTTTTTTTATCACTTGCCAGTTCTCTAATAAGGTGGAAAATTCGATTCATCGGATTTTGCTGAATGTTCGTTGTTAATATCTCGGAATAGTTAATAGAATGCTTCGACATCTCTATCAATCGATTTGCCTCAACAACATCTGCCTTTTCGACAATATTTGATAATCTTAAACGTGCCAGTGCAGTCGACAAACGTAATAGAGCCAGCAAATTACGTGCAGACGTAAAAGTTTTGTCTTGGCTGTTTCGAGCTGCTTTTCTCATTTCCACGTAGGATTCTGAAAATGATAATAATCGTGCAAAAATATAACTACACATGCAACGATAAATTTTCACAGTACAGAAATTTAATCAATAAAATTCTTACCAACTATATAATCAGTTAATTCTTCTGAAATAACAGGCTGTTTTGTTTTACATAAGGTGATATACTTTCTAATCAAATTCATATCTAAAGCTTGCGTTTCCGTCGGTGGTTGTATACAATGTTGATGAACATAAGTTATGTGTTGAGCCATTCTAAAAAAAAAATTAACTGAATTATTATATATTCCTTTTGTATACATAAATAAAAGAACACATTAATATAAATACTAACTTTAAATCATTGCTACGATCTGCTCGATCCTGAATTAACCATAATAAATCAAACCGTGATAATAAAGCAGCAGTTAATTGAACATTTTGTTCAATTGTTCTTTTCGGATTATATCTACCATATGCAGGATTTGCCGCAGCTAATATCGAGACTCTCGCGTTCAAACGAGTTGTAATTCCTGCTTTGGCAATCGATATAGTTTGTTGCTCCATCACCTCGTGAATAGCAGTTCGATCAGCATCTGCCATTTTATCAAATTCGTCAATACAACAAACACCTTCATCAGCTAGTACCAAAGCTCCTCCTTCGAGCATCATTTGACCAGTTAAAGTATCTTTCATGACCGAAGCAGTTAAACCTACTCCAGAAGATCCTCTACCGGTTGTATATTGAGATCGGGGAGCTAATCTCGTTATAAACGAGAGTAACTGAGACTTCGCAACTCCAGGATCACCCATTAAACAAATATTAATATTACCTACAAATAACAAATGCAATGAGCTAAGAAAGAAAAAATGTGTATATAAATAATACTCATAAATATAAAACAAACCTCTAATTTTAATATCTTCTCTGTGTTTGTCTGTACCACCAACTAGCAATAATAACAGTGCTTTCTTAACATCCTCAAGCCCATAAATTTCTGGAGCGATAGAACGAGCTAATTTACCATAAAAATCATCCTCTACTAACAATGATAATTCTTCGTCCGTTAAAAGCGCGTTGTTGTCATCAACGGTTTGAGAGTTAGTAAGACAAACAATTCTCTGTACCATAAAAAATATATATATATTATTTATAATTTATGTTAAATGTTAAGGATATATCATTATAAAATTATAAAAATAATGAAATCCATACATGTGCGTCTATATATGTTTCATTTAGAAGAGCTGCACCCACTCGAACACTAAAACCAGATTTTATAATAGGTAAAAAGATACCAGTAATTAGTACGTGATCTCCAGGTAAACATTTCCTTGTTGTTTCACCTCTACAATATATTGTCAATGTTCTTGGAATATGACCCACAGGAACTTGATCGCTCTTTAAAAAATTATGAAATTATAATTATTATTAGCAAAAAATTATTATAATAAATAAATATTTATTAATGCAAAACACTTGTATATGTACAAAATATACTTACATGTTCTTGTATTTTTAGTTCCTGAAATTTTACAAATTTTGATCCCCTTGTTTGCATATCTAGCACACCACCAGATTTATTTATACGACAATCATCACTGGGACATTGTCTTAATGGCATATATTTGAGAGATTGAACCTAAAAATTTCAATTTTATTAAATTCTTAATTCGTCCTGTAATATGAAAATATCATTAACTTCTTACTGGTTGGAATGTTTCAGCACCACACTGATCACATGTGTATGTAGCAACAACAAGTAAAGGCATTACATCGCTACACTTTGTTATTATACCTCTCACTGTAACTAATCTTCCAATTTTGTCAGCTTTTATATCTCTCACAGAGTACACTTTTGCTGTCTCAAAATCCTTAAAATACACTTCACTAAAATTTCCATAAAATTTGTTTATATTATGTAATTATACTTGCACAAAGAGATAAAAGTTAATATTAAAAAATCATACAAGCGTCTCATAAGTTCTGGAGCATATTTATTTCTTGGATCACGTTGTTCCCCAAGATGTCTGTTACGACTTTCCATTAATAATCTATGTTCAATATATACGTCTAAAGCATCTTTAGGTGGTACAGGTTTTTCTTTAAAGTCGGGTAACATCTCTTGAATAAGCTAAATAAATTAAAATATAATATATAATAAATAAAATAATATAATAATAGAATCTTTAATCTTATACATTAACATGTTCATAGCTTGTTAATCTACATGTGGTCAGATTACAGTGACCATCAAAAAACAAATAATGAATATTCAAAAGAAGAAATAGGAAGAAACAGGGAAAAACTTTGATATAATGTATATCATGTATCTGCATATGAAAAAGAAAAATGAATATATTAATATGCCAAATTACACACATAGATTTATTGTAAACTTACTTCCAAAAGTAAATTGACATATCTTCTAGTATTGTTTGTAATGGATATTGCTAATTCATCATCAAAATCGTGTATATCATCCAACTCTATTATTAACTCTACTTGTTCACGATGGGCAATATTAGTGAGTTGTTTCCTGTACTTAAATGTTTTCTCACCAGTTTCATTATCCACTGCCACGAACTCCGTCAAAAAAGTTTTTAATTGTTCTAATACAATAAAAAAAATTAATCGATACATTAAATCTATTTAAATTACATTATAGATTTTAATGGTTAATTTATAACATAAATACTCACCCCTAACTTTTGCATAGTCCTTTGATATTTTCGGTGGCATTATACTAAATTTATATTTTTCGTAATTGTTTCAACTTAAATTTTACTTTTATGTGAATGTCTTATCTCCTCTTGGTATGTATCAAAACACGCAATTCTCGAAGTAATCTTCCCGCCTAAACTAAACCGGATATATGCCAAATTTTAATTTAACCTTTAAAAATATGCAGTTTCCAATTACATTTATTTATTGTAATTAGATATTAGGATTATATAGATTATAAGGATGATATAAACTTATTATATTAAACACGATATGAACTTATAATTTAACAATAATAATAGTTTATAATTATGAAACTTTAAATAAAGAATTGAAACGTCTGATATTATTTAAATAGATAAAACTTTATAAAAATCAAAAAAAATAGTACTTGAGAACTTATTATTAAAAAATATTTAAACGTCTAAAAAATGTTTTGATAGTGAATATACTTTACGTTATAAACATCCTAAATGCAGTATATAAATACTACATACATACCACTAGTTGCTCATGGTTGTCATTTTATATTTCAAGGTTAGATGTGTATCACATGTTTCTTTTGGCTTCATAAAATATTTTAGAATAATAAGATGGGCAAAGCAAAGAAGATAAAAGTTTCTAAGAGTGAAATGAAACAGCCAAAAATGGCTTTAGGTGATCAAATAGAAGAAGGAAAGATTACGAAATCAAAAAACAGACAAAAGAACAGAGCTCGCAAGGAAGATGATGATAAGGTTATATTTGTATTTTTTAATTTTTTGAGATATAAAAATGTATAGAATGTAATACTTTTGAAATTAATTCATATTTATACAATTTCGTATAATCATTTTAAAAAGTTTAGATTGATTTTTGATATATGATTTCAATTGTACAGTTCGTGGACCCTGTTCTTACAAAACGAATTTTATCTCAAGCCAGACAACAACAAATGGAAATTGAGGAGGAAAATGCAATTGGACGAACATCACAATCTGTAAAGAAACCAGTAGTAAAACTTAATACTAATGCTGAATTTACTGACACAGAGGAATCATCAAGTGAAGATGAACATGATAACGTACAGTATTATAAAAATATTGAAATAAATGAAGAAGACGAACGTGCTATACAAATGTTCATGTCTAAGGATCCTGTGCCTATGAAAACATTAGCTGACATAATATTAGAAAAGCTAACAGAAAAGAAAACAGAAATTGAAACTCAATTTTCATATGTAGGCTCTATTCAAATGCAAGAATTGGATCCAAGAGTCAAAGCAATGTATGAAGGTGTTAGAGATGTATTAACAAAATATCGTAGTGGGAAATTACCTAAAGCATTTAAAATTGTTCCTAGTTTGAGAAATTGGGAACAAATATTGTATATTACTGAACCAACAAAATGGTCAGCAGCAGCAATGTATCAAGCTACCAGAATATTTGCCTCGAATCTTAAAGAAAAAATGGCTCAAAGATTTTATAATTTGATATTATTACCAAGAATTAGAGATGACCTAGCAGAATATAAGAGACTCAATTTTCATTTATATCAAGCATTAAGAAAGGCACTATTTAAACCTGCTGGTTTCATGAAAGGAATTTTACTTCCACTTTTAGAGTCTGGAACATGTACATTAAGAGAAGCTGTTATTATTGGATCTGTAATTGCTAAAAATTCAATACCAATTTTACATTCTTCAGCAACAATATTAAAAATTGCAGAAATGGATTATACTGGAGCTAATAGCATTTTTCTCAGGATATTTTTAGATAAAAAATATGCTCTTCCATATAGAGTTATTGATGCAGTAGTATTTCATTTTCTTAGGTAAAAATTTAAAATTTAAAACGTAATCCTTTTAATATGCTCTAGTTTTAATTTTTATTTTTAGATTTGAAAGAGATTCTAGAGAGCTACCAGTTTTATGGCATCAGGCACTATTAACTTTTGTACAACGTTATAAAAGTGATATTAGTTCTGAACAGAAAGAAGCTCTGTTAAGATTATTAAAGAAACAATTTCATCATACAATAACAGCTGAAGTAAGAAGAGAATTGCAGCATGCTAAATGCAGAGACGCAGAAATCACAGAACCTACGTTAGAACCAATGATTTATTAGAGGTTTGTATTTCATTAACTTTGTAAATTGAAATATTAATAATCATAAAATAAAATTTATCTTTTTTCATCATATGTTTTAACTTGTTTGTGACAGAGTTAGCCATCGATGTATTGTTATTGTACATACTTGAAACACTTGAAACATGAATCTGATGAAAATTTGATGATAATAATTGAATATAATAATTATCACAATAAAATATCAGCTAGCTTGGCAATATTAAAGTATATTATGTTTAACCGTATGTACTCAATATTGAGTAACTATAATTATTTTTGTTGACGAA
>KQ435747.1:209000-227420 GCA_001276565.1 Melipona quadrifasciata
ATTGAATAATATATATATTGAATAATTATACATATTGCTCAAGAGCAATGATTCAATATATACTATGTGCTTATACGAATTTAGTACGGTTAAATTGCTTAAAATACGAAATGTTATAATTTCGAAAAGTTCTCGCGCAACAATCGATATTTTTCGTGATTTCACAAAGAAAGGGACTATGGGAATCGATAATCTTATAAGAATACTTTCCGCGCTATCGATTTGAAAGTATTGGTGGCAGCACTGTGCGCCACAAAGTTTCATATTTTAAAAACTTTGCTTATCGATCTGTTCGATGGATTTCCGTTTCATCTGCTATCGAATGGAAACGGAATTATCGCTCGGCACATTCTTTCGTTATGAATTGTAAAAAGCGGCCTGAAAATGGCCGGCAACAACTAATCGAAAATTTTACCATTTACTCTTTCGTAGCGTAATGGTGTCGACAAGGAGTCTTGTCTGTACGCCGCATATAGGTATACGTTGCTCGTGTTTCTGGTTCTCGCGATCGATCGCAGCAGTCGCACAATCTCAACCTGCTATGAAACGTCGGCGTGTTTACTGGTGTTTGATGTATAGCGCCATAGAATAGAAGGCCATGTAAAGGCAACGATAAACAGTGCGAGAAAATCTAAATGGTATAAAAATACGCACGGTTCGTGCGCGCTTTATCAGGGATCGTGTTCGTTTGGCAATTTATTGAATCTGAAAGTGTCCGCGATGGAACAGAAATGATAGAAAACAATATACCCTCTGGTTAGCCCTGAATCGATCGAATTCGTTACTCCCGCTGTTCGAAATTGCACGAAACTACGCAGAACTGCGTCATACGAGCGACAGCGTCGTTTAAGGAAACCTTGAAATGTGCGTTTGACGTTCTACCGTACTTTTCGCGCTCTTTCGCTGTAACTGAAACTCGAGGCCCGAACACCGAGCGAGTTAAATGTTTAAATTGATCGTTTTATCATTTGCCTATCGGAGTCGTGACTCGATACCAGATGATGACGGGAAGATACGTGTAACGAATACGAAGTATAGAGAAGCCTGATGAAAGGAAGGATGGCTTGGTAAAGGTGGCTTCGAAGCTTAGTAGGTGCTCGAGTGCCGTACCATACGTCAGGTTGAGAACCCTCCAAATGTTTCGTAGCCCAGACCCGAAGGCGATGTCCAGTGCGCCGCGGTGCAAAGAAGGGGGCTGTTTTTATTGTCGTTGTGGTGGTTATTATCTCTGCGCTGTCCATATACCCTGTGATTCGATACTAACGATTCTCGCTGATAGAACAGCGAGGTACGAATAACGTGTCCGAGAAAGGCGATACCCCCACGATTACGTGCATCGTTATTATTGCGCCCGAAGGTGCGCGCGCGCGCGCGCGCGTGCACACACGATACACACGCACACGCACATTACACATTACACATCTTGTATATCTCGAGAGGCTCAACGATCTTCGCCTGTATGTATCGGTGTGTTTGTAGTGAGCATCGTGATATGTGGAAAAGTATAAAGTGAACGAAGAAGAAGAAGACGAGACGAAGACGAAGAAGCGCGCGAGAAAAGTATTTCGTTTTCTTTAATGCCCGAACGATATACGAAAATAGAGTGGAAGTTTAGGACAATAACACACGTACGTGTATGCTTTTTTTTCTTTCCCTCTCTCGTTTCTCTTTTCTCTGTCTTCATCCTTTTCATTCGTCTTTGTTGGACGCGTGTGTCCGTTTGTGGTTTCGATGCGGGTGTGAGTAGCAGGTAGAGAACATCAAGGTAACGAAAGCAACGAAGCGGGAAGCAGTGTTCGAACGTTCTCAAACGTTTTCTGTCATTTTTCTCCTTTCAAACACGCCAACGGCGCTTTTTTTCACGAACAAACTGTGAGAAAGCAGTGACGATCGAAAGTAATTTGACAAAAATGCGATACGAGTTGTTAAGTCGCCTAGCGTAGTATATCGCCTAGCGGCGACGGGCCCAGAGAGAAGCGGTGGAAAAATGGCGTCCGATAACGAAGCCTCTTGCGCGAGTGACCCAAATTTCGCGGTGATTTGTTCATTTCTCGAGTGCTTTGGCAAGTCCTGTGGCATCGTTTACCCTGATATTGCACGCCTTCAAGAGATGCTTGAAAACACGCAGGAGGGTGAGTAACACCTGCATGCTTACGTGTATGTGTAGAAAAGAGAGAGAGAAAATGATTGACCCGCCCCCGCGGGGCCAGAAGTCTCGCGTGTCCTATTAGCTATCTTTTGCGTTTTCGTTCGGTTTTCTTCTCAAGTTTCACGTTATTTCACGCCTTCTTTCCTTTTTTATAATTCTCACGTTATTTTCATGTGATCATCTTATCCCGGATAAATACAGGGTATCAGATTTATAGTTGTTTTCATCCCCTTTTTTCAGCGGAATTCTACATATCATTCTTACGGATCTCCGTCATCTTACTTATTTATTTTTCATAGTAACGGTTAACCAGTAAGAAAATCTAGCAACTAATTAGCAGTTATTGATAATTATTCGTATCAAACTCGTTGTTTCATTGAAATAGTACTATTATTGACAGCTTAGTTCAATTTACTATCCACTGTTGTTATTTTCTCATGTGCTGCCACCTCCCTTGTTGTCAACCTCGGTTACACGTGATTACGAGTTATGAATCGCGCGTCAAATTAGTGATTTGGAAATAATCGTTTCAATGACTTTAATGTTTTCTAATAAATTGAAAAAAGTGACTTTGGAATTAGTATTGGTTTTTTTGCTAATTATGCACGTGTAAATAAAAACTTTTGATTTATTGTGCGAAATCTTGTAGTTTTTGACGTATTTTTAATAAAGCTTACTTCAAACTCTAAATTTATTTCTGTCAAAGTATTTAATTATATTTACACATATTTCATTTCTACTTACGACCACGTTTCTTTTTAGTACCACAACAGTTGATCGATCTACACATCAAATTATTACGAAAAACACGTAAAACAGTGTCACCAGAAAAATGGGAACGTGCACTGGTTAAATTCTGCCACACGTACTCTAATCAAGATGGATGGGAACTCGAACGTTTTGGTTACAAGAAAGCCCGTATTGCAGTTAAACTACGACTACTTAAAGTATAAACGCAGTTATTTTACTATGTACTGTAAAATGTGCCAGTTATGCCTCTTTGAAAATGAAAATTTAAAGAAAAACATTGATGTTTATCTTTGTGTACTATGTTTATATTTTGTTTACGCATGTTTTACAAAAACTATTTTCATTACAGATTCTTTTAGAAACACAATTTGATCTAAATCAAAAGTTTAAAAATGAAGTAAATAAATTAGCAGCTAAGGAATTACGGGTAGAGCCTTTAGGAAGAGACAAATCTGGTTTAGCTTATTGGTGTCAGCTTGACGAAGAGTGCAATATAAGAGTCTATAGAGAAGATATAGATGAAGAAAATTGGGAACTTGTAGCTAAGTATGTGTTTAATATGAGTGTGAATGTTCTTAATTTTATTGATTGATTATAAATTCATTAAATATGTTTAGGGATCGAGAAGGTGTAGTTAATCTTATAAATACCTTATCAAATGGAGAGATTGGAGCTATTCCAATTAATGAAGACAGTAATAGTTTAGAAATTTCTGAGAAACCTATTATTGATACGGGACAAATATCTTCATCGCCAAGTTTGGAGGATGAAGGTGTGCAAGAAAATGGCATTCACAATGAAGGATCTGACGAGAAAGAGTTAGATAAGAGTGGAGGTGAAGATTTTGAGGATGAACGAGAACAAGATGATATTAATGAAGGTGATAATATTGAGGAAGATATGGATGGTGAAGATGAAATGACAAATGATGAAAGTTCTAAACAAAATACCGAAGAAGATGATTCTCAGCAGACAATACAAAATGGAGTAGTAGAACCAAATTCTATTCAAACACCGTCTTTATTATCACCAAGTCCTCTCAAAATTTTAAATTGTAAGGTTGATATATTATCTGAGAAAGAAACAGTTTCATCTCAGGAGAAAGAATTGAACATTACTCAAAACTCGACTACTGTTATATCTAATGATACTAAACCTACAGAAACATACAAATCTGAAGAGCATACAGCAGTGAGTAATTCAAAAATTGGTTCTGAGGAATCAATGCCTCTTAAATCAATTGAAACACCTGTTATTACATCCCCTCTTAAATTAGTAAATGTTTCTGAAATGAAACAACTACACGAAGAAAAAGTCATTACCGGAATAACACATACATTAAATATAACAAAGAAATACGAAGATTCAGCAGATCAAATCATGAAACCACTAGACAAGTTATCCAATAAAAATAATTTCCCCTTTACATCTACTGACATACCAACAAGTCATAGTAAATTATCTGTAAAGCCAATAGATCAGTTGGCTGCTAATCTTGTAAGGATGCAATCTGAGAAACTTGAAAAACCAAGTGGAATAAAATCATTAGAGAAAATCGCAGAAAACTTAGCACGATCAGGAAGTATTGTGGGAAATGCAATAAATGGAGATGATGATAGAACACCGCAAGATTTTTGTGCAAGAAGTCAAATAGACAAAATGAATCCGCTTCGAGAACATAGAGGTATGGATTTGTCTACGTCGCCCAGAGGATGGGAGAGCACGAATGAGCAGAACAGACCAATGGATTTCTCTGGAATCGATTTATCTAGTCGAAAATTTAACAAAACCATGGATTTACCATCTCCTGGGTACAGGACACAAGATTTTCAACATAGAGAAATGGATCTTAGTACGAAAAAGTTAAATAAACCAGAAGTTACAAATTTACCGTATGATGCTCGGACTGTGATGATGCGTAATCATGCTATGGTAGCAGATTTAAGTAAAAGGCAAATGTCATTTCCTGGTTATGATATGTCTTCTGCTCCATTTCATAATGCTACAAGAATATCTAGTAAAGACGATCACAGATTACCAAATTATACGATATTGCCAGATCCGAGTAAAATTACGGCTCTAAGAATGAATTCGACACCAGTGAAACGTCCATTAGAAGGAGATGATATACAACAAGACATATTAAAGAGAATAAGAGCGGACGTAATACCAATTAGAGGTTCCATGGATAAGAGATCAATAATGAATAGTAATTGGAGAGACGAAGTTGGTGAGGCTATTGAGGAACCGATGATAATGATTCAAGGTGAAGGGTCCGGTAGTGATTGTGATGCAGTTAATCCTGGGCTTGGAGAAGCTGTAGAAGAGCCTATAATTTTTTTTTATGGAGAAGGATCTGGTGAGGACTGTCAAACAGGTAATCCTGGTGAAGAAGCAACAACTGACAATAAAGAAAGCAACGAATCAAAAACTGAAGCTGATTCTGCTACTTCTTCTCCGCTGCCGAGCAAAAATTTAAGCGATGATAGCCTTATAAATGAAGTGTCTACTGGATCGTTAGTAACAAGTAAAAATGCCATAAAATTAAATAGAAATTATCCACAATCGAGCATTAACATAAAAAGTAATTGTCAAACTATAGGTTCAACACAAGAAAGGTCAAAGTTCAAACCATCATTGGGCATTCAAATAATACCAAAAAATACCAACAGTTCTGTAAAAAGGATATCGAGATGGGATGTTGGAAAGCCAGAAGAAAAACTAGAATGTGACAGTAGTATCATATCAAATGAAGAAGACATATCACAGAAGAAAAATAAAACTGAATGCGAAGATTCTTCTAGTAAAAATCGAGATGTTAAAATAGATGAAAATTCTGTAAATAGTGAAAATTCAACTTCACAAAAAAAGAATGTAGAAACAGAAAATTTACAGGAAACTACAGAAGGAAATTCCCTGAGGCAAAAACTGAGCCCTGTTTCTCAAGATTCTGTGCAGTGTGATTCGTCTATTTCTTTATGCCAAGCAGATACATCAGAAACACTTGAATTTTATTCAGAAACTACATCTACATCTCAGTCAATTAGTAATAAAAATATTGCTGAAAATGATTCCGACAGTGTAACTTTGCATAAAACAAATATTTCAGAAAAAGTAGATAATGAATGTAATCCATCAGTTGCATCACCACCAAGATTTTTTTTTGGTCCTAATTGTATTTCGTACACTTCTAGAACAGAAATATTTGAATCGCCATCTGATCATACAGTTTCAACAACTATAGAATCTAAATCTGATACACTGCAATATGGATGTGTTTCTTCTTCCAAACCAGCAGAAGATGTAGTTACTTCTTATACATCAGCTAATTTTGATGTAACACAAATTAATAATAATTCATTAAAAATAAATTCGTATACACCCACAAGTAATAGTTCGCTTTGTGAAAATGATAATAAGAATAAAATAGAGAAGGCTGAAGGATCAACTAATATATGGGGACAAACAGTTCCTTCAAAATATTCTGTAGATGAAGAACATTGTGCAGTGCAAAATGCAGAAATAGATTTGTCTAATTCTGAATCAAAAGAAGAAAATTTTAAATCTGTTGTACAAGATTCTATTTCTAGTAGTGAAAATACAAAAACCGAGTATATAAAATCTGCAGAATCAGATATATCAGACATAATTTCACAACCTCATAGTACGAATGATATAAATAAGGAAGATATAAATATAAAGCCTGACAATGCAATTGTAACACCATCTACAGTGCAATTTGACTCAAATATTGAATCCATGCAATTTGAAATATCAAAAGCAGAAAATAATACATTAAAACAACTGGAAAGTCAGAATAAAATATCAGATTTACAAAATAATTCCAATAAAAATGTAGAAGCATCAATTCTTTGTTTTAAAGATGAAAATGATTATAAATCATCTGATACATTGACATTTAAAAAAATTGAATCAGAAATGGATCCAACATGCATTAATAATTCATGTTCATCTTTTGCTCAAAATTCAGAATTAGGTTGTACAAGTAGAGAAGACTTTTCTACTTATCAAGAAGTAGATAGTTCAGCAGAAAAAGAAATGGAATGTGTTTCTGAGAAAGAATGTGATTTGTCTGTTGAAAGTTCTAAACAAAATGACAAAAATGATAATATCCCAGAATTTCATAGTCAAGAAAAACAATTAAAAAATCCTGATAATGAAAACATGGAAAGTTTAACTGATTCTGATACACATTTGGCACATAATTGCACTAAAGATAGTAAACAAACAGAAATTTCACAACAAAATGAAATTTTAGTTGGTGCATTTATTAAAAGTTCTGTGCCTGATATTAATACTGAATTAGATTTCACAGATAATTCCACTGTTACTAGTTCAGAATCAATCGAACAATGTAACAAAGATGCGCTAGTTCCTACAATAAGTAGCTCAGATGATAATTGCATTCAAGACACTTCCATGCGTGAAAATGTCAAAGTGCATTCAGATTCTGAAAAATTGTCCTTCAAAGATGAATTTTCTATTTACAATGTATTACCAGAGACAGTACCTGACACAAATAATTTTAAACCATCCAAATCTGATGCAGTTGAAGTTGAAGAAGAAACGAATGTATCTAATATAACTGCAACATTAAAAGACCAAAGTTCCTGCATTGATCAAGATTCAAATAAAGATATGATTATTGATGATGATTTATCAAAGCCTGACAAATCTCCTAAACTAAATGAAGAAAAAGAATGTTCTGATGAAAATTTGTCATTTAATGAAGTTATACGTGATATTTCACTGGAATTATGTTCATCTTCTGATGAAACTGATAAATGTGGTGCTCTTATTGAAAGAGAAAAAATAGAAGACAATGATATAGAAGATATTCAACAAAAATCTGATAGCATCATAGAATCTATAATTTCAGGAAATGAAAAGGCGATTGAACAGGACGAAAAAAGTGAAAAGATCCAAGTTGAAGAAAATAATATAAAAGATGAAGAGTTAATTTCTACAAATAATACTGTAGAAAATACAAGTAATACTCAACAAGAATGCATTATCGAAAAATCAAAGCCAGAGGAACCAAAACTAAATCAAATAGATACAAATCCTGTAAATCTACAAGAAAAAAATATACAAAATAAAGTGAAACAGTCTTTAGTTGCAAATTATGAGAGTAGTGATTCCAATGATGATAGTAATGTTTTTGAGACTCTTCAAAGAGGATCAATTGATAATAAAAACAACTTGTTTACAGATTTAGAAGAAACAATGATTAGTAATGAATCAAAAGTAAAACAAACAGTTGAAAAATTAATTACAAAAGATGAAACATTGCCCGAAGAAATGCAGATTACAGTTACTGATAAGAAACGAAGAGAATCAATGTCAGAAAATAGTATTCAAAAAATGGAAGACGAAGAAGTAGAACATAAAAGGGAAACAATAAGCAACAAAGAAATAATTGAAAAAGAATATAATTGTATCATTAATCAATTTGATTTAAATGAAAAATCAATTATGTATGAGAAAAAAGATATTAATATCTCAGAAAAAAGTAGCACTATGGAATTAGTAAAAACAGAGATATCACCAGTTCTTTCTGAAACTGAACCAGTGAATAAACAAAATGTAAATTTAACACAAACTAAAACAAATAATTTAATAGATGAAGTAAGTGAAACAGAAAATAATGGTTTAGTTCAAGTTTCGGAAAAGATCATGAATACAGTTTCTGAAGAAAAAAATGATTCTCAAACAGTAAATTCTGTAAATATGATTAGAGCTCAAAAACAAACAAATGACAGCATCGATTTTAATGATATTAAGAAAGACATATATGAAAATTTAAAGGAACAATCTATAAAACCTATGGAAGAAAAATTAATAACAAGTTTTGATAACGAGATCCAATTTATTAAAAATAAAGATGTTGAACATGTTACAGAAGAATTTCCAATCATAGAACCATACAATAAATTAACAGAATTTTCAGAATTCAGTAATAAAGGAAATAAATTTGATATACATTTACATAATGAAGGAGATTTCAATAAAGATTTACATGAAAATGATACAGCTATTCATTCTGTACAAAATATTTTGCCACTTAACAAATTTGACAATACATCCTCAGGTGTAGATAAATCAGAAATATATAAAAATAACATTTCAACTGTATCAGAAGATTTCAAATCTATGGATAACTTACAGTTTGCAAATTTTATATCCGAAAAATCAGAAAATTTGAGTATTACAGATAATCAAGAAAAGCATAATGAATCATTTCATATTACAAATAAAGCTATAGAATGTCTTCCTGAAAATACTGTCTCTAGTCTAAATGATAAATCAGCAATTTTTAGTACACAAGGAACTGCATTAGAACCAACAATCATAAACGATTTTAAAAAGGAAGCTAGTAAAAGATTGAGCGACGTTTCTGATATTCAACATGTTCCTCCATTAAAATCTAAAATTCCATGTACAGAATCTAATGAACAAATATTAGAAGATTTGACAAATTCTAAAATAGAATCGGATCAAAATTTGGGTAATTTTAAACAAGATGAAATTAATGAAACCAAAGTATGTGAAGATATGGTATCTGATAGTATGGAACATTTAACAAAACATAAATCCAGTACAATGACAATGGCTGATGTGGATAATATGTTAAACGATGTTGTACAAAAAGATAACGATGAAAATGATGAGAAGAAAGAGAGCTCAGAAATTCAAAGTATCGAAATGAAAGCAGTCTCCTTAGCATCTGATGATTCTATGGAAGTAGACAACGAAAATTTATTCAGTACAATTCCAGAAGAAATGGATCCTTTAGCGTGTACTGATGACGACACATTTAAAAAATTAGGTGATACCGAGCAAAGTGACATCTCTGCTCCAAAAATAGGTTTACGAGTTAAACCCGTATCTGAACTTGTTTACGATGGATGGAAATTGGATTCCACCGAATCGCCAAAAGTATCCCGTAAACGACGTCATAGTTTCCATGAATCAAATTCTGAAGATACAGTTGCAAAACAAAATGATGACGGAGTTGATGATGAAACAATAGGAAGTAAAAGAATAAAATTACGTGCAAAACGTATACCTGATAAAGAATTGCGAAAATCTCTAGAAGAAAGTCGTGTTGTAACAATAAGTTCAGAAGATGAGGCTGTGAAATGTATTGCTGAAAAATCAGAAGATCAAGAAGTTAAAGATGCCAGTGATGATCAAAGTGCTGCGCATTCAGTTACAATTGGAAGAAAAGCAAGAGGACGTCCTAGAGGAAGACGAAGGCGCGGTTATAGGGGAAGCGGACGTTCGGCTCGATCAAAACATTCAGAATTTCAAAATATTCAACCTTCTGAGATATCGCCTGAAATTCATCTTGATGGAACCCCAAGCAATAATGACTCTTTAAATATGACACCAATTTCACAGAAGAAACGAAAGAAAAGTAAGTTTCTATTCATATGTTTTTATATGTTTATTATACAGTTTAAAGACAATATACAATTTACTACGTAGAAAAATATTGTTCATAGGAAAAATGGTTTTGGGTCTAGAAGTAGGTAGAGATATTGTTCCTGAAACACAGACAGGATTAATCCAAGATGAAACACCTGTAAGACAGTCTAGAAGAATAGCACAATTAAAAATTAAAGAAGAAGCAGATAGACGAAGGATTGAGGAAGAGACTTCAAATGAAAGAAAAGAAAAGAAAGATTCTGTGGAAAAAAAGAAGCGGAAGAAACCAAAGGTACATTTCTATTTGACGTAATTTCGCAATTAGTATTAATAGGTTATATAATTATTACAATTTTTTAGCCTGAAAGTGAAGAAGAGATCGTGATAAAAGAAATAGAGAAAGAAAAGAAATCAAAAAAGAAACGTAGAAAAAGGAAAAAGAAGAAGATGTTGGCTAAATTTAACGAAGCAAATCCATGGCAGAGTTCTTCAGGTTCTAGTAGTGATGATGAAAATGAGAATGAAGAAGAAGAAGATGAAGAAGAAGAAATAGAGAGTGAAGGATCTTTGCTTTTCAAAAGTGATCATGAATTTTCACCGGAAAGCGATCTTGAAAAAGATCAAGAATCTGAGCCATTAAGAAGAGCAAGAACTGCACAGAAAGGTATTATTTAAAAAATTTAGTAAATTTTACTAAATGTACTCCAATGTATCAACATTATTTGATTGTAGCCCAGAGTGATGTTGAAGAAGCAGATGATGAGTATGCCTGTCAAAAATGTGGCAAAGCAGATCATCCAGAATGGATACTTTTATGCGATTCTTGTGACAAAGGATGGCACTGTTCTTGCCTTAGACCTGCACTCATGCTAATACCAGAAGGTGATTGGTTTTGCCCTCCATGTCAACATGTAAGTTTTTAATCTCAACACACTTATAATAAGCTATTTACTTAAAGAGTTTTTATTTAAATAAATACTTAATACTTTAGAACTTGCTGGTGACTAAATTAAGAGAAAGCTTGAAAATGTATGATCAGTTGACGAAAAGACATGAAAATGAAGTTTTAAGAAAGAAGAGACTAGCATTTGTCGGTATAAGTCTGGATAACGTCCTTCACAAAAATGAATCACAACGTCATCAGAAAGGATCAAAGGCATCTAGCCAAGAATCTGATAATGGTAATTTTTCATCTTTCCACTATGCATTTTCTTGTTTAAAATTAATATTTTATATTTTTCATAGAATCTTCATCTGCTTCATCTTCGACAAGTACAGAAACATCTAGCAGTGAAGAAAGTGAACCTGTATACCAATTACGTGAAAGACGAAGCGCTAATAAATATAAATTTAACGATTATGATGCCATGATCAATGCTGCTATCCAAGACGAAGTAGAAGCAGTTCAAGGAGCTGGAAATCAAGGAAGAGGAAAAGATATTGCAACTATAGTTAATGCGGAAAAAGAAGAAGCGCAGGTAAAACTATTATTATTTATATTTAGCTTTATTTTACGTCAAATTTTTTGAATAAAAATTTGCTTTCAGTTACATTTTAAGAATGAGATACTAAATATCGAAGAAATTACGGAAAGTAAAGACGATATTGATAAAAAATCAGAAAAAGAGAGTGATGAAGAATACAAAATGGAATGCGAGGATGATATTGATGAGGAAGAAGAACAACAACATAAAGGAGTAGCAAAGAAATTCTTGTCACGTAAGAAACATCGTAAACTGAATAGTCTTGACATAAGCAGTGAAGATGATCCTGAAAGTGATGAAGACTTCAAAGGTTCAAGTTCTGAGGAGGAGGAAGATTTTGATGATCATATAACATCTTCCGATGAAAGCACTTTTGCTGATGTGAAACGACGTAATAAAAAAGGAGATTCGCGATCCGTACGGCGAAGTACTAGAGCCAGAACAACGCGTTACGATGAAGACTTCAGTAAGTATAAGAAATCAAATTGAATATTACGTGAGATAACAAAAATATTTTAATAATAAATCTTTCGTAGTAAATGACGACAGTGAAGAAAGTGATAGACCAAAAAGAAAAAAATCTCGATCTACATGGGATTCAGATAATGAAGATAGCGATAATTCATGGCGACAGAGGAAAAAAAAGTAAGAACATTATTATTACGTGGTTCATTTATGATTAGATCATTCTTTAATGCCATTATTTTTATTTATTAAATTTTATTTTAGAAGTAGAACCATATCAACATCTAGATATAAAACATTACCGAAGACAAAGAGCAGGAAGAAGAAAAAGAGAAAACGTATAATTGAATCTGATAATCAAAGCGAAAATGAGGAGTCAAATGATGAACCAAAAATTGAAATGACGTGTCAAATGCAGCCGCAATTAGAAAACAACGAAACCATAATGTCTGATGTGTTAGATATTAAACTTGATAATGTAAATGAAAACAACGAAGATAAACATATTAATCAGATAAAAAATATAAAATTACCAGACATAAATCCGGAAATATCTGACATACCTGCCACTCTACCATTAGAAGAAATAACGCAACAAAAAAAGAAAAAGGTAAATTTATAGATATCATTTATTTGAAATGGTTGTATTTGTTCTTTCTCTTTCTTTTCCTCGTTTAATATCTATTCTTTGTTAATTTATTATAGGATAATGCAATGAAGACGAAGAAAACACCAACAATTCGAAGAAAAGTATGTTACTTTATATTATCCTGCCTACTTTAAGATGTAACAGTTTAATTTTAACTTAATTATATTTCCAGATTATATATGGCGGTCTTCCAGATGAAAACAAACCAGAAGAAGAAGAAATATTAAGTAGGCGAACACGCGGTAAAAAGATTAATTATCAAGAAGAAATGGCATCGGATAGCGAAGAGGTAATACACATCAATGTAGTATAGAAGGATTTGGAAGTAAAAAAATCTTTCGTATAACATTGTAGGAGTTAAAGAAGGCATTAAGAAAAACGGGAGAAAGTGAGGATGAATTTGTCGTAAATGAAGGTGAAGATTTAAATGAAGATGCCGAAAAAGATTCAGATTCAGGTAATTTGAAAAAAAAAACATATTAATATTAAAAATGAACATAGAAATATTATGAATTAATATATAATATCACCTTATAGGTGATATTTATAATCCAAAAAAAGATGGTCATAAATTTAAAAATAAATCGCCAAAAACTAGAAAACCTAGGAAAAGTAAGAGTCCTGGTGGTAAACGGAAAATGTTGAATGATGGAACACCGAAACAAAGAAAAAAGCCTGGTCCAAAACCTGGAAGTAAAAACAAATCACGCAAACAAAATTTTTTGTTTAGTTCTGTTATTCAAAGGAGAGATGATCAAGACGGCGAAAAAGATATCATCGCAAATGTCATAGATAATCCTATAGGAGAGATAGATACGAAACTTGATGACAATCTTTCAGAGAATGTAGGTTTAACTGGTACAGCTATGTCTGTAGCAAGTTCTTTTACTGGAGATGTTCCAGAGGGTTCTTTAACGGTACTTGGGCCTAGTGAACTGGCTGACTTAGATGATGAACAATTAGAGCAAATGATGATGGAGGATGAAGAATATGGCAGACGACAGTTGGAACTTGCAGCTATTGAAATAGCGAAAAAGAAAAAGAAAGAAGAACGAGAAGCAAAAAAATTAGAAAAGGCACGATTAAAAGCACTAGAAATATTGGCAGCTGAAAGGCAACGAGATCCTAACGCTCCAGAAGGAACTGACGGAGATGTACCAAAGAAAAAGAAAAGAGGCCGTCGAAGTAAAGCTGAAATTCTTGCAGAACAGATGCGCAGGGATGGAGCTCCAAATTTGAGTACTACTACTTTGGCTGCTAGCGTTCCACAAAATTTGATAACTACTATGCCATCTAATATCACAACCAATATATCAGCGATTATGACGCCTGATGCAGAGAGAACAGGCGAAGGACACATTCCTATGATGACAGGACCAGATGGACAACTTTTTAATCCTGATGGATCACCTATGAAACCTAAAAGAAGAGGACGTGGCAAGGGTAAAAAGACTCTTGCGCTGGAAGCGGCTAGAGCTGCTGAAGCAGCAGCAAAAGCTGCTGCTGAAGCTAGTTTAATTGGAATGGGCACTGATTCCAATTCGGACATAAAACCTTGCGAAATCCCGAATGTACTTCCTACACCAGGTAGTAGTACCTCCGGTTCGGCTCCGTCCACCCCGCCTGCTGGCGTTGTTACAACACAAGGACCACCTTCCTCGCAAACTCCGACCTCACAAACTGTTTATCCATCGTTGCCGCCTAATCAACCGTCTTCCGTTATCACCAGGATGCTTCAGTCTCAACCTGTGTCGAGTAGTCCACAATCGTTCTCCGCTGCAGCTGCAGCAATGGGACATAAATACTTTGGTGGACCAAATGCTGGGAGTCAAATAATGGGCGGACCTAGAACAGGTTACGAAATGCAACCACGCGGAAGAATACCTTCTCCATACAGACAAGCGGGACAATCCTCTATACCACCTCATTTTGCTGCTGTAAGATCAGGCTCTCCGTCAATGAGAATGAGGGTGCCTGGTCCACAGATGTATCACACCCCACATCATCCAATGGACCCTTCTCCATCAGGTGGTGGACCAATATCGATTAACAATCGAGATCGTAGTTCTCCACTTGGTCCTGGACCTGCAATGATTCCACCCGCTGCCGGAAGTCCTCTAGCAAAAGGTGGTCCTACACCTCCCCCACCTCCTCCTTATGTCAGAGGAACACCTTCCATGTCTAGGTTTACAGATAATCCCATGGGTACCAGACATCAAATGCCGCCTTTCACGAATGCTTCACCGGTAAATCATAATATGCAACAACCATCGCCACCTCCTAATCGACCACCTGGTAATTTTTCACCATATCATCCTCCACCTCCTAATTATCACTATGGTGCCTATCCACCTCCACCGCCAATGTCCACAGCAGATGATGCAGCCGCATATCAAGGATCTCCTTATCCTGCGGATCATTTTTCCTCCTCTGCAGATAATCAACCACCCATTCAAGCCCCACCTCCCCCTCAGCCTCCACCTCAACAGCAAACGCATGCAAATGATGCTAATGCTGGAAATAAACAATACGATGAAGAAGGTACTGGAGAGTTCGGCGGTTTAGTATCATACTTCAGTAGTCAGAGAGAAGATGATCTTGATTCGTAGCATGAGTGAGATCTTGGCCAACCCTGAAACTTTATGTAGGATGCATTCGATAGTGGTATTTTAACGATCAAGTAAGATCACAACTTTTGCTCGAGAGGGACAAGTACAAGAGAAACATAAAAAGAGTTAGCAAGATGTAACGTAATCGTAAATAAAAAATAAAAGTAGATACACATCTGTATCTATTGTATGTATATTATACATATATGTATCGGGGCATTGGAATGTTTGAAATAACGATGAAAGAGTATTTGCATAACATATGATGATGTATGTTCTAACATTATTTTATATGCATATTGTACTGTTTTAAAAAATAAGAGAAAAGTAGAATTTAGAATTGTCTTCCTCTTTGACCTCTTAAGCAAACAGTTGTTCAAAACCGTACTTTCGAAATAAAGAAAAAGAAAGCCGCCAAAACCAAATCCGAGGTTGGCCAAGCGAAAATAAGGAAAAAATATTATATTAATCACTAACAATGGAGCCTATTTCCTAAAAGTTGTAAGCTTTTTGTAATTAGTTCAAGTTTGATTAAATTTATATAAAGCAAACGAGACCAGCCGCTATTAACAACGTAAGTTGCGTATTGCTAGAGAAAGGATTATACAAAAGATCTGACCAGAATTTTAACTAAACATTCATTAGTATTTACAAGGGAAATTTGTGCACAGTTACTTCTGAATCCATTGTAGGTGTGTAGATGTCCTTTCCCAGATAAACATTTGCTGTTGAAAAAGTCGATCTTAGTAGTAATCAGGAGAAAAATTAACAAATTCAGACTATGCGCCGTTGTTATATGTATATATGTAAATACAATAAGTCCTTTAGATTATATTATATTATATGTATTATATATACACAGTCACGCAGAACACTATAAAATGAATTAGTGCAAAGGGCACAAATGTAATATTTAAATTAAAACGAAAGAAACGGCATCCGATTATAATAAATTAACAAATGGTGTGAAGACTACTACTATAATTATTTATAAAAAAATTAAGAATTTATGACAGGTAGTATGTATATTGTATTTTACAAATTTTACTTGATAATTATAATAAAAGAATAAAACATTTGGATATAGTGGTATTAGAGAACAGGAGGCTGCTAAGTCCAATTCTAAGAAAGTGAAAAAAAAAGGAATTTAATGAAACTGACGTTAGGCGTGTGTAAATAATCTGAAGAAATAGCTTAAAGGAAAAAAATTTTTATTCTATTATGGCGTGCAATTACAAATATATATATAAATACGTTTACGTGTAACTGCATATGTGTGAATATATATGACTTTCTTCTCTTTTTTTTAATATTTGCAACAATGTTGGCAAATAATTAAAATGTTTTTTTGTTTCTTCTTTTTTCTATATAAATTCGTTTTTTGGAAAATCTTTTTAAGATAATTTTCAATTTTTTAAAAAAAGAAGAAATATATATATACATAAACAAAAAAAAACATATATATATATATACACCATAATAATAATAATAATAATAAATAAAGAATTAATTAAAATATACGAACGTTTCGCATTATTAAAAATCGTGAACTAGACCCAAATTCAAAGTTGTTTGTGCCTATAGAGCAACTTTGAAAAATCTATTCGTTGAATCCACTTCTTGAATAAATGTTCAAAGAATGTTTATTCAATCAGTGAATGGAAACAAAATTAATTGGATTAAGTGATTCACTGAACAGATACAAAAAGGGGTGACAAAATAATCAAGATAAAAAATGTTCTTTTAACATTTATTTTTTATTTTACATGACAGCCTCCTGCTCTTTGATAAATTCGCAAAGTTGATAGTGTCTTTGCGTCGCAAAAAA
Source organism: Melipona quadrifasciata (assembly GCA_001276565.1). Lineage (NCBI taxonomy): Eukaryota > Metazoa > Arthropoda > Insecta > Hymenoptera > Apidae > Melipona > Melipona quadrifasciata. The sequence continues at coordinate 226,387 of KQ435747.1, forward strand.
TCATGTATCTGTTTAGTTATCACAAATACATGCATACCTAATACAAATAGAAGTTATATAAATAAAAAAAAAAGGAAATACATTATCTTAGGATTAGCTGCTTGGGATAGTTTCCTTTACTTCGTCGAATGTTTAACAACCGAATTTGAACGATTATATACACACATTACAACACGCCGTATAATGTAATAGAGAGTTTACTACCGATAATTTTATTATTTTTACATCTATACGATATATTTCAGTTGTATATTGTTTAATGTACAATCTATTGTCTTCTTTAAATGTAACATATGTCTTCGGACCATTCGTTCTTACGGTACGCTTCAAGGAAAATGCGAATTTCTAATGTAAGTTTTTTTACAAATGCTCGAATGTTTATTAGAACCATGTAAAGCATTCATCGTATTGTAAAATATTATCACATGCAATTTATGATTATATCTCGGAAAATGGAGATCTAATCTTTGATAACAGAATGATCGTGCATATTTATATTATAGAAAAAAAAATTGAATCTTTTCGATATGTCCGAAGACCCGTTTTTTATCCGACTTTGGATTCCTCTAAACGAAAAGTTAAAAAAAAAGGAAATGAAATAAATTTTTTCAAGAAATATATGTATATATAATATATTCATATATATTTGTATTGCTTTTAGACATGGCATGTGTCCACACTTAGAGAAATTCGTATAGCTCATACAAGATATATTTATGATAACACAATGATTTGATCTCAAAACTGGCGTATCAAACGTGATTCATACAACTTAAAAAGAGGTACTTCATTTTCATACACGTACCAAATGTTTTCGCATTTATAAATGTTTCCTTGAAACGTAAACGGACGAAGTGTCTTATCGAGACAAATGTGGTGCAGTTTAGCTTTTCTTTTTCGTAAGGGTCTAGACCAAACGCAATTATTATATTACATGTTGTAGCCTAAATACATTTTGTAATAAAATTCAATATATTGAATATCATAGAATGTTTCTTTTTTTTTCTATGCATTGAATTTTAATGCACTTTAGA
>KQ435747.1:257473-267489 GCA_001276565.1 Melipona quadrifasciata
AAGATATACTAAAAATAAAATAAATAAAGAAATAAAAACATGTGCAGACTTGGACAATCTTGTATTATATTTTAACAATAGAAGTATAATATTAAGTGAATTTATAAATATTCAAATAAATTTTAGTCTTTTACAAAATCAATTAATGGTTCCATATGGAATTGTATATATGGATATTAAATTACCAAAATATTTTACATTTTATCAAAAACAAACTCGAAAGTATAAAAATAAACATAGAGAAATGTTAGAAACTACTGAAAAAAAATTATTTTATTACAGATATATAAATATATATAAATTAGAATAAATTAGATCATCAAGACTTAGATGTTTATGATGTGGATGAGATTGAACATAAACTAACTAATTATAAACGTCTAAAACATTCAACAGATTTTGAAAACAATCTTGATCGAATTAATTATAATAAATTACATGTCAATAGCGTTTTAAATAAATTAAACATACCTGCACTTGATGGTAATGCTGATAACACTTCCAGTGATTCTGAGATGGATCAAGATATCACTATCAACAAGGAAGAAAAACGTGTTTGTGTTTATAATAGACTGAAAAAACGAAGACTTGAATTGGAAGACTCTAATTTACAATCTCCTCATAAACGAAGTAATATTATTAAAAATGTATCAAATGAACCATATCATACTCCAACTAAAATAAAATTGGTGCATAGACCATGTTCTATTTCAACAAAATATTCACCACTTAATATAAAAATAGTATCTCCAAAAATAGATAAAAATATCAAAAATATTGAATCTTCTAATTCAAAATCTACTTATAATATTTTATCTGGTGAAGAAGTAAATAATTTTACTTCAGAGTCAAATCAAGGTAAATAATATATTGTAGTATTATAAATTATATTTTAAATTATTATTTTACATCATCTTTTTCAGAATTCTTTACGCATAGCAATAGTTCAAACATTAATAAAACGAGTATAAATATTTTTAAATACAAAGACAGGTAAATGTTATAAATATGATTATATATATATTTTTGATTTTACAAATGTATTATCTGAAATTTAATTTTTAATTTTAGTAATGCAAGAGTACATAAGGAATTGATTGATTTAGAAAAAGAAGATAGTATATTAAAAACAAATTTTGGAACACAAGTTATTCCTGCAAATAACAAACAAATTCGTAAGAGATTAAGTTTTATGAATGTCAGTAACAAAGAAATTACTTCTATGAAAGATAATATAGATTTAAAAAATTTATTTCCAACACAAATAATACATAATACACATAAAAGCAATGATTTTATTAATATTTCATTTATGGATTCTAATTGTGGAAATTTTATAAACTTGCACACAAAAGGAAATGAAAAAGTTAGTTATGAATATAATTTACCAAACACATCAAAAAATAATGTAGATTTTTACTTAAATAATAATCAAAATAAACAATCAATAATAAACAAAATGCCGTTGATCCATAAAAATATAAATAAAAATGAAAGTGAAGATAAAGATAAAGATGAAGATGAAGATGAAGATGAAGATGAAGATGAAGATGAAGAAAATATTTATAATATGACATACACACAATATCTTAGTAGAAAATTAGAATTAGAATCAAATATCTCAAGTGTCACATCATTAAAAAGTACAAGTGATACAGATATTAAATTGATCACTATTATTACTAAATTTAATCCACCAAGCAGAGAAAAAATTATAAATTCAATGAAAACGTATGATATTCCAGAATCAAAATTTACCACACTATTTTTTAGTAACAGAATTGATTTACTGAAACTCAAGCAAAAAGAAAATTGGAGTAATAATAGTATTCACAGAGTAATTCCATTTAAATGTAGTTTAGATAGGATTACAAGTATTAAACTGTGGCGTCGAGTGAGAATAAATGAATTTTATCCATCTGGATCAAGTATAAAATCTTGCAATATAAAGAAAGTTCTTGCTGGATACAATACGTTAATAATTCATCCTCTCATTCACCCACCAACATTAAAAAATATTAAAATTTGGTTACAAGCTAAAAAATATTTATTAAAGAAGAATGATAATTATGAAGAAATAAATGATAATGTTAATGTTCTAAGAGATGCAGAAGAAAGCAATATACTTAAAAAAACATTTATTGACGACCAGTATACGAAGTCACAGAGTTCTAACAGTTTAGAGTATTTAAGCAAATCTAATAATTTTAATTCTTCTTTACAAAAAATGCTTGAAAATCCATTATTATATAAAAATAACGATACACCACAACATTTAGGCATTTCATACGGGCAAATCGAATATAGTTTAAAAGGACATAGTAATAATATTGAAAATGAAAATCTTCAAAATGCCAAAAGTCGAATAGTGGTAATTGTTTCGCTTTACTTATAAAATACTTCTGTCACATCAAATATTAAAATTTTTTTTAACTATTACAGTACCAATGTCTGACAGTATTAGCAGTAGAAATACACGTTATTACACGTGATAAATTTCTTCCTGATCCAGATCATGATCCAATTGGAGCAATATTCTATGCTATTCACAATGATGTTCCATTATCTTCAAAAACTAAACAAATGGAACATGGTATACATTAGAATGAAAGAATATATATTCTATTTCTTTTTCAATCATTTTTTATAATTATGAACTATAATATTGTTTTAGGTGTTATTCTTGTAAATTCATCCATAAAAAATACAAAAGTAAAAAATATACATTCAGCTAATACATGTATTACATCGTATGTATCAAGTGAAGAGGATTTATTAAATAGCCTCATAATATTAATTAGACACTATGATCCAGATATTTTAATTGGTTGGGAAATAGAATCTCTTTCATGGGGATATATTTTTCATAGAGCCTCTCATATTGGACTAAATGATTTTACGTGGCAAATTTCAAGAATTTTGGTTCCTCCAAAATCTAAAGGACAAGTACCCGATAAAGATAATTTTAGTGATACAAAAATTCCAGGTCGAATTGTCCTTGATGTTTGGAGAATAATGAGACATGAAATAGCATTATTAAGTTATACATTTGAAAATGTTATGTATTATGTCATGCATGAAAGAATTTCATGCCCTACCTTTCAAATTTTAAGTGATTGGTGGAATCATAAAAATGTAACAATACAATGGAGAGTTATTACTCATTATGTCATACGAGTTGTGGGTACATTGAGGATATTAATCCATCTTGATATTATTGGTTTGTATTAGTCATTATTCTTTCATTCTCTTTTACATAATGTAATGTTCTGTTTCTTATATTATACTTCATTAATATTTTAGGCCGTACATGTGAACATGCACGACTTTTTGGAATACAATTTTATGAAGTACTTTCGAGAGGCTCTCAATTTCGAGTTGAGTCAATGATGTTGAGACTTGCAAAACCTTTGAATTACATTCCAGTTTCACCCTCTATACAACAAAGAGCACGAATGCGTGCACCTGAATCTTTACCCCTTATTATGGAACCACAGTCTGCATTATATACTGATCCATTAGTTGTCCTAGATTTTCAAAGTTTATATCCAAGCATTATTATTGCTTATAACTATTGTTTCTCTACATGTTTAGGTCGTGTAGAGCATATTGGCCAGTAAGTATAACATCAGTATTCCTATATTTATGGAAAGAAAAATAATATACAAATATAATATCCTTATTTCTTCTAGTTATGAACCATATGAGTTTGGTACAAATACATTAAAAATAAAAAAAAATACTGCTCAAAAATTATTAGGAAAAATCAATTTTGCACCTTGTGGTGTAGCTTTTGTAAAACCAGAAGTACGAACAGGAATATTACCGCGTATGCTTACAGAAATTTTAAATACTCGATTAATGATAAAAAAATCTATGAAACTTCATGGGAATAAAAATCAGGCATTACAACGTATTCTTCACTCACAGCAATTAGGTCTTAAGTTAATTGCAAATGTTACTTATGGTTATACAGCTGCTAATTTTAGTGGCAGAATGCCTTGCATAGAAGTATGTCAAATATATATTGCATAATATTTTTATGAATTTTTTGCAAAATTAATTATAACTACTATTAATTAAGGTAGGAGACAGTGTTGTTAGTAAAGGAAGGGAAACATTAGAACGAGCAATTAAAATAGTAGAATCTACTTCTAAATGGGGAGCTAAAGTTGTTTATGGTGATACAGATTCATTATTTATTCTTTTACCTGGAAAGTCAAAAGAAGATGCATTTACAATTGGAGCTGAAATTGCTGATGTTGTTACTGCAGCTAATCCACCTCCAGTGAAACTCAAATTTGAAAAAGTTTTACAACCATCAATATTACAAGTAATATTTTATTAATATATAACGAATAAATTAATACATATAACATTCTATAATATTTTTTCAGACCAAGAAAAGGTACTGTGGTTATATGTATGAATCTCCAGAACAAAAAGAACCTGTATATTTAGCAAAGGGTATTGAAACTGTTCGTAGAGATGGCTGTCCAGCAGTAACTAAGGTAAATAAATTAAAAGCATTTGCAAGATACTAAGTGAAAGTATTGAATAATAATTTTAAATTTCAGATACTTGGAAAAACACTAAAAATCTTATTTGAGACAAAGGATCTCTCCTTAGTAAAATTATATGTCACCAGACAATTTGATAAAATTTTACGTAAAAAAATATCAATTCAAGATTTAACATTTGCAAAGGAATTTCGTGGCTTGCATGGTTACAAAACCAGTGCTTGTGTACCTGCATTAGAATTAACACGGAGATTAATGCGCAAAGATCCGCGTGCAATACCTCGTACTGGTGAAAGAGTTCGATATGTTATAGTTGCTGGAGCCCCAAATCAACCATTAATTCAATGTGTACGAACTCCACTAGAAATAATGTTAGACGAAAGTTTAAATCCAAATTCGATATATTACATAACAAAAGTTATTATACCGCCACTTAATCGCTGTTTAAATTTAGTCAGCGTTGATGCTAATGCATGGTATAATGAATATTGTATTTTATATTTTTATTTGTAGTTTTTGTTTTAAAGTATTGCTTTTTATTTTTAGGTATGCAGAAATGATTCATCGTCAAATACCTAATAAAATAGTTAGTTTATCTGCGAACAATGAAAAACTAACTATTCGACAGTTTTTTAGTACCGTAATATGCGCTGCTTGTAAAAATCAGACGCAAAAAGATATTTGTACGAGTTGTATGACAAAGCCAAGTCAAACAATCACTATTTTACATGAAAAGTTAAGATGGTTGGAACGTACTCATTACGAACTTACTATGGTACATATGATGTTTTTATATTTTATTTTTTAATATATAATTAAAAGGTATTAGATGTAGAAATGTAAATTTTCCTTTCAGATATGTCAATCTTGTACTGGTTATTTGGATGAACCGAAATGTGAATCTTTAGATTGTCCAGTTTTGTATCGTTTGATGCAAGCTCAAAGAGATCTCGTCCAAATACCTTATTTAAATGATGTAATTCGTAATAATGATATTTTCTGTATAGGCAGAAAAAGCATGAAATGTTAATTTTCATCTGACATATTATATCTTTATATTTTTATTAAAAAAAGCATATAAATTAAATATCTATTTTTTATTACATTACATTCGTTGTACATTAATTATTGTAATATATTAAAGAGTAATAAAATATATAATTTGTATTTAAATTTTTAAATATGTAAATATTTATATGTAAATGTATAATTTGTATTTAAATATTTGTAAACATTAATTTCAATAGCTTACTCATAGTATTACTAGATAGCGTCGCAGTCGTTATATTTGTTAACATCGTGTGTTTACATTTGACAATTTGTGATTTCTTGTAAAAACAAAGAGTGGTGAAGTTCATATTTTATTAATATTAATAATTAAAATAATAGTTAATTCCTTAAACTAAGTAAAGTTTTATATGTTAGTCTTTTGACTGATGTAGAATTTATACGACTATTGAAATATGACTTCTAGAGGATTTTGGTGTAGTGAACTGCAGTATATTTAGTTACATGGAATTTCTGCCGCGCAGTATTATTTTGAAAATAAGCTACTTAATCAAATAATAACCTATTAAAACTTAAAAATTTATCTTTTTTTATATTCTTGTATATAGTGTGCAGAAAAAATGGGATTTGGATTATTTAAATTGGAATGTTTCATTTGCTTTATCATGGATTAATATCACGATTTCACATCTTACCAATCATTTTTATTATGAGATAGACGTAAGGTACTCTCCTAATATGCATTTGTAAAGAAAATTCATATAATATTTTTGAGATATTTCATTTACACATATATAGTTAAATTATTAAGAAAAAAGATTAATTAATTTGTATGTTTTATATTAATTGCACCTTGCATGTTACCAATTTTGTATAACAATGATACGTGTCTTCTGTGACTTGAAGGAAGAATGTTCTGTTTGTACAAAATATTTAAACTTTTTTATAGAATTACTTTTCATTAAATATGTCATTGTTTTAGCAAATAAACAATATATTTATTTGTATTTGTATTAAGAGACATTTGTTACATTTGGATCATAATTATATAGATTTATACTAAAAACTAAGTTATTATAAGCTCTTATAAGCTCTATTGTCAATTATTGTATTATTTTTGTATTGTTTATATAAAAAATATATATTAATTATCTAAATGTGTATTAAAAATTGTAGTGAACACAATGTCAAAGCGTAACAGATTATCTAATCAGAGAGTTTGTTGCTTCTGCGGATTATCACAGAATAATGAATTAGAATTTGGTAAATTTTATGAAGATGGCGAAATTCTTACGCATTATTATTGTTTGGTACGTGATTTTATAAATATTGTATTTTGGGTAGTTTTATTATTATAATATATAAATTTAATATTCCAACATAATATTTTATAGCTTTTATCATCAAACATGCAACAAAGAGGAAAGGATGATCAAGGCATTTTAGGATTTTTGAAAATAGATATAAAAAAGGAAATTCTCAGGGGAAAAAAATTGGTAAATAATTATATATGAATAAAGAAAGAGATATTAAAAAAAAGAATTATAATTTAAAGACTTCAATTCAAAGGTATGTTCATATTGCAAGAAATCCGGTGCTACTTTGGGATGTTGTAACATAAAATGTAAAAAAATATTTCATTATCCTTGTGGACTAAGGGCTGGAACCTTAAATCAGTTTTTCGGTCAGTTTAGGTTTGTACAAAATATTCAAATTTGTAGTAGATTTATATTGATTTTATAATTTTGGATATTTCAAAGAAATGTAATACATTTTAGGTCATATTGTATAAAACATAGACCAGAGCAGAAAATAGATATTCAGGTTAAAGCTGAATTAGCAAAAACCAAGGAAGTAGTATGTTGTATATGTTATGAAGAAGTAGATCCTTATGACACAATTGGTACAATGTGGGCTCCATGTTGTAAAAAGAATACATGGTTCCATAGAAAATGTGTTCAGGTAGAATAATAATTTGCTAAGAAATAAAATTTTTAATATATCATATTAGTTTTCAAAAAACTTATTTTAGCAATTGGCTATGAGTGCTGGATATTTTTTCAAATGTCCTTTATGCAATGATAAAAAATCATTTCAAAAGGCAATGCTAGAATTTGGTATTTTTATTCCAAGTCAGTAAGTGAAAAATGAAATTTATGTATTTTGCAACAAAATATGAAATTAGAATTCTTTATTTTTTAAATGTTTTTATTCTAGAGATGCTTCTTGGGAACTTGTACCTAATGCATTTCAAGAACTTTTATATAGACATGATCAATGTGATGCTCCAATATGCCTATGCCCTAAAGGTAGAAAATATACAAGTTTTAATGCGTAAGTAAAGAAAAATTTTATTCAATATTATAATATGATTAAAGTTTTTAACTTTTTATTTTTTATTGTAATTGTGATTTGATAGGAAGTGGGAGCTAGCTCTTTGTCGAATTTGTGGTTCACAAGGAATTCATATGGCTTGCGGACAGCTTAAATGGGCTAATCCTGTTTGGGAATGTAAAGAGTGTATTTTTATCCTAGGTAAATAAAATATTATTTAATTAAAATCAAATATTTTTTAATTAAAATTTATAAAAAAAGGAACATTTTTTTAATTTTATTCTTTTATATAGGTAAATCTGAGGAAACTGCTAGTTCAAGCACAACAAGGAATATACCACAGTATGTATTAACTTTCAGCATCAAATTTAAATATTAAATATTAAATGATTGTTGCAATAACCTCCTAAATTATTAATACATTACTTATAAATTTAATATAAATTTAAAATTATATGTATATATTTGTTATTTTATCAGAACTATTTCTGACTCTGAAGATTCTGACAGTGATATTTCCGTTGGTAAAGATTCACCTGTACCATTTACATCAAGTTCGTCAGTTATAAACTCTACGTCACAAACGCCAATTATTAAACAACGTCCTGGTCCTCGATTTTACAAATTAAGACAACTTAAAACAATTAATGAAATGCAAAAGTTAGTATACGAAAATCAAAAATATTGAAATCTTTAAGTACATTATATCTGATTTATCTATTTCAATAAAAACTATTTTATTATTCAATAGCAATAACAAGCATAAAACCAGTGAAAACACGAATATAGTGTTGAACATGGAACAGCATAGTCTACAGTCTACAAGTAGCAAAGAAATTTTTATGAATGTATCAAGTAGTCACAAATTCAACGTCACATAATTATCATATCTCAGGAGATAATCTTAATTCTACAATTCAACATTCCAAATCACAATTGGATAAACGAGTTGATAACATTGCAATTGATAGCGATAATTATATTACAGAGGCAAATATTAAAACTTATATGCACAAATTAAGTGAAAATACAAATTATTTCAATATTAAAAATATAAATTAAACAATCTTTTATAAAGTAATGAAATTTACGCAAATATTTATATATATTTTACAGGCCACTAATTTAATTTCATTACGAGATATGTTTATTAAGGATAATAAAAGTGAAAAAAATTATTTATCTTCACTTGAAAGCAATAAAATTGAATCTAACAAAAGTAGCATTATACATGATTCTAGTCCAAAAATAGAAAAACTATTGCAAGAAAGCAATTCAAGTCAAGTCGTTACTAATGATCTTTTAATGAGTAATTTAAATGTAACTGATAATTTAAAGAAATTTAATTTACAGAGTGAAACAAAGTCTGATATTTTGAGCAATACAATACAATTAGATAATGAAAAGAAATACAATTATACTAATTCTATTTCTCAGAAATTAAAATTACAAACATAGTTTCATTAGAATCTAAAGAATCTAAGAATATATTTATTGAACAAGAACAAGAAATTCGTAATCAAACATTACAAAGCAGCAATGAGTTAATAAGTAATAATTCAGTAATACAACCTCCATGTTATCAGAGTAATGTTTTAAAATCAGATTTGAAAAGAAATTATAACGAAACTACATCAATCCCAATGGTTTCATGTATAAATGAAACTAAAAGATTGAGAAAAACTGCTAGTGTAATGAAAGAAATAAAAGAACAGTCATCACACATGTCTTTACATGCTTTTTCAATGTTGGATATAATAAAAATAATTTACAAATTAATAATCATAATGATAGAATTTCTGTAAATGAATTTCATTTGCAGAATAAAAAATCACATATTCAAATTAATCAAAATTCTAATGCAGATAAAAATATTCTATATTCTATAAATACATATAATTTATTAAATAATAAACCTGATACGAATAAAGATAATACACATAAAAATGCTGCAAATGAAGCAAATAAAACAGCTAGAAATATTGAAGTTAATAACATAAAAGATGTAAGTAAAATATTTTCTATAAAACTTTTTACATTGTACATGTTTTACATTAATGTTATATTAACATTATATTTATATACGACATTAATGTTAAATACATTAAATTTTTATAGAAAGAAAGAAAATTTTATAGAAAATTATTTCTTCTA
>KQ435747.1:284329-315983 GCA_001276565.1 Melipona quadrifasciata
TTGTTATGCTGTAAATTTAATCTTTGTCCTCATTAAATCTAACAGAACTTCTGCTTGAAATAATAACATCCTGATTCTGTCACACTATCTTCAGTTAGTTCTTTTATAACTTAAAGACACAATACAACATCTACTTGTGTTTAAAAACTACATAATTTAATCAATTATAATGCTCATAACTAGTTTATTAATATTCAAGATATTATTGAATAACAGTTTGGCAGAATGGGTTGATATGCCTCAATTTTCTAATGAAAAAAAGATATATAGGTATGTATAAAATCAGATTAAATAACATTAAAATTAATGTCATTATTTTTTCGGATATTTTATATTTTTTTTATTCAAAGAATACCTACTACAAAACGAGATCATTTTTACAAATTTGCTCAAAGAAATATGGGAAATCAGTTTTCTTATATATATCAGAATATTACTTATAAGAGTGCAGAAATAGAACAAATATCAATTAATGAAACTGAAAAATATAATTTTCATAGTATGAAAAAAAATATCAAAGAAGATCAGGAAAATATGTTTGTACCTGATACAAAAGAATGCAATGAAACAATTCCCTTAATAATTAAGGTAATTACGTTATTGTATTTAAATTTTTTAAATATTACTTTATTTTGAAAAACAATTAGCAACTGAATATTTCATTTTTGTCATTTAGGAAGAGAAAGGAAGTAAGCAATGCTTAAACGAAACTTTTACTTCAAATAACGTAAGACTTTTAGATTATCTTCCAGTGGATATACTTAAAAGTGTTCATTATACTTTGAAATCTCAACCTGCATCAATTGATGGAAAAATTCATTTTTTGAAGACATTTGAAAATACATTAATGACTGAGATAGGTAATAACAAATAATAAAAATAACTGATACCAAAAACATAATTGATGCATACGGTGTCAATGTAATAATCAAATATCTTTAATAATGTTTCCAGAATTTCAACTTGCAGAAAGTATAACAAATGCTCGCAAAAGAAGAGGTACTGAACATTACGATCATAGTTATGATCATGAACATGCGGCTGGATTTCCCTCCATAGAAGGTGCACTTATGGCTATTTCATTTCTTACATTTGCTGTGTATCTGATTAGATTGGTTATGGTAATTATTTATCTATATCTATTATAGCAATTAATGATATGGATTTATGTAATAATTTATATAATAATTTTCTTTAGCTTTTATTCAGAAATATGAATAATTCTACACCAACTCCTACAACTACCTTATTTCTTGGCAGAAGAAAAAAATCAATAGATAAATTTAACGATGATGCAAGTACAATTCTTAAAAATTTACATAATTTTTCTTCTAAATTTTAATATAAAAGGGAAGTTTACAATAATTAAACAAATATTTATAGCATTAATTATATTGAAATCTTCATAACTGAGTCATTTCTCTATATAACTTAAGTTGCTTTAATACATACCTTCTCAATTTCATTCTATATATCCTATTTTTACAACTTAGCAGACACAGGTGGTGGTAATAGAGGCAGTAATACTGCATTAAGATATGAACCTAATGGTCGTTTTAGCGAAAGATTTTGCAATTGTGCAAGAATCTGTATTATTTCAATTTTGTTTACTAGATATAGATTTGGATTTTTATGTGGTATCAGAATACCTTGTAGTACAAGATTATATATTGTTGTATTAATCAAATCGATTGATAAAGAATAAGGATGTTGTCCCCATTGACGTTGTGCAAGAAATGCTTTTTCTATCTGTTTCTGTGCTTCAATCAATATTTCTTGTATCGTTATATAAGTTGATTTTGATTCATTCCACTGTAATTGAAAACAGATTTTTTTTTTCTATATGTTTGAGAATACAATAAATATAAAATACTATACAATATTATTGAATTTTACCTCAAATAGAACAAGACATGTAATATATATTGTGTCTATAAATGGTAATATTACATTATAGAGAAGAGAGCATACTTTAGTATCTTTCCTTTGTACATATGTATTATTGTGAATACTTATATAGCTTTGTCTTAATAATAAATTTAATGTTTCTTCCCATTCAGATTTTATCACAGATTCGTCTTCTATTAAAGGCATTGCAAATTCCGTGGTCAATAGCTTTCTTAATAATACATATCGTTCAAATACGTTTCCTATACATAATACAGTAATACATCAATTCTATTTCATCTTTTATATGTAATATGCCATATACATACAATAATATTACCGAGCTTATTTCCTTCTATTCCTATAGCAACAGTAACAATAGCTGGTTTTATTAAAAAAGATAAAGTTGGATTTAGATAAATTGAAATATTAATGACAGGTACAGCTATTCTCATAGTTTTTTCTAATAGAGTATGACCTTTAATACGAGTATTGTTTTTCAGTTTTGTTATTCTATGTCTCTCTTTGAGTCTCAAGATGTTTGATGTATCAATTATAAGTAACTCTTCATGAGATTTTAAACCATTTAATATTTCTTGTTTTACACTGTCTGTATTTTGATTATTTATATTAAATGACCTGCAAACTTCTTTTTATAATATATATAATTAATTACAATTCCATGACTATTTTTAAAAATTTACCTTTCTATATATACTGTGGCATTAAATACTTGTAAAAGCTTTTTACACCATAAATAGTCACTGACTAATTCATCTAATGTATATGGATTATCTGAATGCATTTGACTTTTTTCATTAAATAATAAAGCAATTAAATTAAAAGGCATAAGTATTGTATTTTTTTTATGTGAATCTATTATGCAATAAGCTAGATTTTTAACAACAGATGTTGGTAGTTTTGCATAAGATGATAATACTTTTTCTTTGCGATGTTCCATACTTAAAAACTGGCATGCAGAAATAGGTTCACCAATATTAAAAACAATAGATCCATAGGCATATGACTTCTGTAAAATAGATAGAGATTGGAGTAAACCAACAGTAGATTCTTTTGGTTTTGGTACTCCCAAAAGCTCATATGCAAATAACAATTCTTCTGGTGGTCGTTCATAGTTAATACTAATAGGTATAAAATATATATCAGGTACATTGCCTTCTAATAAACTCTCCAAAATAGTTGACAAAAGACCTGAAAATGTAATCATCTTTATGTTTTTAAATATTAATCAAAATATTATATCAAAATTATTGATTTGAACATACCAAACTTTGGTACTATGCTCTTCAAACTTCTACTTCGAGTGCCTTCAATGAAAAATTCAATTGCTCTATCACTATGTTTTACTAAAGACATTACATATGCATTAAATATTATTTTATACAATGGATCATTAGAAAAACTGCGCCGCATATAAAAAGATCCTGATTTTCTGAATAATTCTCCTATTACATACATGTGATAAAAATCCATCCCACTTGCAATGTTTGGAAGTGCCATGTCATAGGAAAATAAGACATATGATAACACTACAAAATCTAAATAACTTCTGTGCGAAGGTGCATAAACATATTGTATCTGAGAAATTTGCATCTCCTTTTTCATCTTGTATATTGCTTTTTCGTTAATATAAATGCTCACAAAAATTCTTTTAAGAACTTTTGTAATAATTAAACCTGAAATTTAAACATTCGTTGTAACTATGGAGGATAAAAATATTATGATCTCAAATAAAAGACAGTTTTACCTATGAAACGAACAGTGAGTAAATTTGCTTTGCTAGCCATTTCATTTATTATATCATAAGCCTCTTTAATAACTTTTTTGACATCCATTTGGCGCATTGCAGCCAAAGAAGTAATTGCTAATTTAACTTTTTCATTATTTAAAACTGCCTGAATCATTTCATTTCTAGAATATTTAGATTCCAGTGGAAGTTTATGTGGTGATAATGGATTCATTGAGCGACAAGCCCATAAAATATCATAATCTTTTCGTCTTGCAAGCAGTAAATCCACAAATTCTGAACATTGTTCCATTTTAAATATGTAATATTTGCAATATTCAGATAACTTTATTCAATGCGTTACTTTAGTACCTTATCAAAAGAATGAGCAGTGTTTAACCAAAGTTCAATAATCGATACGCATCAATTATCAATTTTAATAATATTATTTAAATTTTCTTTTTCATACGTACACGTATTGTACATGCTACTGATCGTACTGATTTATTTCCGATTAATTATATCCTCTTAGACATTGTACTTTTTCCTCTTTTTACAATTCCGCTTTTTCTAATTACTATTTTTATTGACAGTTATGATGTGTTAAAAACTAATTTGAAATATATACAAGTTTACATTATTTTATCGATCGTAACTCAAAAATATCTTTACTTTACATATAAAATTACTTTTCTGAAGTTTTAAGTATTATTATTTGTCATTTGTCGAAGATTATGTATTTTTACTTCTTTCTTATCCTTTGATCTTTAATAATTAAAGTAACTGTATTAATATAACAATGATACTTCTCATATTCTTGTTTCAAATAGTTTATATATTTAATAATTATACTAAAATCTTAACGTTAAATTATATTTTAACAGCAAGCAAGTATTTGAAAGAGGTATGCGAAATGTAACATTTTATTTACCTTAATCTTAACGCGCAAATACGTATATAAATACAAAGTTGAAGAGCCGAGAGAAAAACCTGCAACGTTGCGTTGATTCGAAGCATTCCCACTTGGCGCTGTTTCCGCTCTCTTGATTCTTTTACCGACGAATAATCATCTATATTCGTAATTTTGAATGAATTAGGTGCATCACCTTTTTTGAAGTGTTTCTCGTGTGGTTTACGTTTTACCAAGGTGATTTAGTGATTATGGGTGGCGAAGAAGGTCTAGGAGTGACTACGGGTCAACCAAACCTTTATAAACAAGATTTGTCAAAGCTCGTGAGTAATAGTAGTGTATTAATGTACCTTTATAATTTAGTAAGCTCTCATATATGTTACGTATAACCTTACATATTACTAACATACTGTAATAATTTTTGTTTCTACTGAAATAAATATAAAATTTTATTGACGGAAATGTCCGGTAATTAAAATATTAATTCTTCAAACTACATTTCATTTACAAAGTTTTGTTTATTGCAGACGTTTCGTTATAACGATTGTTGATGACATCTGGTTTTGATATACATCACATTATCATACAGTGATTTAAAAATACTTTGTTTATCACAAAACCACACGCTTTTACAATTTTGTTAACATGATTTTACTATTGATACAAATGCACCAACGATTTTTATTTTAATATATTTCATAAAAATAAAAAATGTCTTTACTGTAAACTTTTACTTAGTCACATACTTTTGTAGCGTACGAATACATCTTTTGTGAATTTATTTAATCGAACTAAGTTTCACAGAAATTCCGTTTGTACTAATTTATTAATTTTTTGAATAAGTAAATTTTTACACTGAAGTCTAATGTTTAAGTGTATGAAACTCTTGTTGCTTAGGATGTTAGTAAATTAACTGCACTATCCCGTGAGGTCATCAGTAGACAAGCAACAATTAATATTGGTAAATATTATTTAAAGATATGTATAAAAATGTGTTGCATAAACTATATAGATTCAAAATCTTATGTGTAGGTACTATTGGTCATGTAGCGCATGGAAAGTCTACAATTGTAAAAGCTATATCAGGAGTACAGACTGTTCGTTTCAAAAATGAATTAGAAAGGAATATTACTATTAAACTTGGTAAGTAGATTTAGATCTTATATAAAATTATTACATTGTTGCGACATATGCATGGCTTGTTATATACAAGTAATATATAATATATCATAGTATATAAATTACTACAATATTTTTTATATAATAGGGTATTAATTTAAATCAATATTCTCGATCTTTTCTCTCTTTATAATTTTCTTCATTGAAACTTGATGCTCTCATGTTTTTTTTCATTTAAAGTAATTAACTTTTTTCTAAACAAAATTGATTTTAACAATATGATATGTTAAAATATCATGTGTATTACTAACTATATAAGAAGTTATATGTCCAATATTTTGTAAATAATAAGTTTATGTTTTAGCATCATTTAGCAATTCGCATGTAGCGTAATAAGATACAATTTTGATAGAGAATTTTTTAAAATATGAAAAGTTTCTTGTGGTTCACAAATGAACCGCCATTTGTTAACGATGGAAATATTACCAAATTGATCATTACTTAAGTGCTATACAGAAGAAAGATGTCAAAGAAACTTATTGCTCGTGTATTACTATATTTTATTTACTGCATATATATATATATATATATATGTATGTATGTATATGTGATTCTTTCGGCCATTACTCGTTTATTTTTACGCTTATATAGTATCTATTAGAAATAATCAATTATACCTGCATTGCTTTGCTTTATCATCTTGTCTTTGCACAATGCTGATATATGTATACAACAAAAAATACAAGAAATTAGTTTAACAGTCGGAATAAATAAGTCGTTGAGAAGAACATATCAATTGCAATTGAATGGTTGATTTGAGCGCTATGGAAAGGAAATGGAGCTTCTTTCTAGAGAAGATGCCGTTTAAAGAGATTATGATTGATAATTTAATGAAAGAATAAATTATTTGAACTTTTAGAACTTTTAGATATTTGGTGAAATATTTAAAGAAAAGAAATTTTTATTTTTAGAAAATCATGTTCTTTTCATGTTGTTTTCTATATAGATGGCGCTAAATATGAGAGATTATCGCCATTTTATAAAACACCTTAGATCGCGGGATTAAAGATGTTTTGTAACTGACACATTCGAAAATTTAACTCTATTCGTAAATTATGTAATTCTTTTAAATATTAACTTCTATTTAGTTAATGTATTATCTTATTTTATTTAAGTTATTTCATTTTTCGTATTCATTATTTTTCTAATTACTGTTAAACATATTAAATAAAAAACAGTTTATTTTTATAATGAAAATAAACTACATATATTAAAAGAATTTTTTTGTTAATAAATTTAAAGTATAAGAACGAGTTCATAAGTATTCAGTCTGCAAAGAAGAAACTTTAATTTTAATGCACTGTTCATGCATGATTATTTTTACTTATAATAAATTAAATGTGCACTATGTATTTCATGCGTTTAATAACAAATAATCATATATAATTAAGAGACAAATAATTATTGATTAAAGCATACCTTAATAAACTGTTTTAAAGTGTTAAAAACTTTTTTATGAACTAAACTTACCAGTGATTTATATGTTAAATAATAAGTAACTAGTGTGAATGTATCTTTATGTTATGATGTGTGACATTGAGGTAAGTATAATTATATTTGTTAAATAAAGTTTCTTAAATTATACATAAATTTTGTCTTGTATATTATTAAATTTATGCATATACATGTAATTATTATAATAAATTATGTAAAATTTACTTATTTGCTCTGTAAGTGAATATAATAAAACCAACAACTTTTTTTACATGATGTTGATGTGTGTATTTTATTTTGTTAAAATCCTAAAAATATCAATTAATTAAACTAAAATATTTTACAGTAATGTAATATTTCATGTATGATGTTGTATTTCCTTTAATTGTAATATAATTGCAATTATAAGGAAAAAAGTTAATATTAAGGTATGCTTTAGTCAATCAGTTCACATGTTATCTCGGAACATTAGTAGATTGATGCTGTTCATATTAAAAGATTATATGTAATGAATATTTAATGAGAAATAGTAATTTTATAATGTTTCTCTATATATGTGACACAGTCTTCTGCACAAATGTTCTACAAGTTACATTAATTTTCTTATAATAGCACCAAACATCTTCCTTAATAAATGAAAGAGAAGAGCGAAGAGGATTTGAAGGATTCTTGGTGTACAGGGTGATAATATTAATACTAAGAAAAAAAGCAGAGATGATTGTACAAACACAAAATATGGAAAAATGTGACTGGAAAGAATGACATTCTTTAAATGTTTGGCATTACAGACGCTCATGCAGAGGACAGTACCAGAGGAGAACAAGAAGAAAATCCTGTTTACAAGAGCAAAATGTCTTCTACAAAAGAAAAAAGACCAGCTTCTCCAGGATTAGCTCAACCAACGACCAAACATCAAAAGCTTGATAAAAAATTTAATTCTTCTCGAGCAAGTAGTTATAATGATAGTAATGTCCATTTTAAACAGTCTCAAGAAATAATCAACAATGAAAGAGACTTCAACTATTCCGATAATCAAGAAATTAATGTAGAAAATACAAGATTATGCAAATCATATACTAATACTAATATTGAAGGGCATCAAACAGACAATATAGGAAATATTAGATTAAAGGAACTTAGGATTATATTAGAAGATATAAAGCATATAAATATAAAATATGACAATAAAAAGAGAATGAAAAAATTCCCTACTCTTTGGGAAGTAGAAAAGATTCTTGCAAAAAAAGTAGTAAGAGGAGTACCAACTTATTTAATCAAATGGAAGAATTGGAATTCAGAGTATAATACTTGGGAACCAATATCAAATCTAGTGAATTGTGCAGATATTCTGGAAAAATTTGAAAAGAATATATTACAATTAATCGATCGTTTCAAAAAGAAAGCAAAATTTTATCCAACAAATAGTGATATTGAAAAATTCATAAATTCTCTTAATCGGAGAGGAGAAACTTTAACATCATTAGAAATAAATGCAATTGACGTTAACATACGCAAATATTTCCGACAAAGAGGAATGAATAATAAATTGGGACAAATTATAAAACATGATATTTTACGTACGTTAATTATTGATTTAAGGAAGAAACAATTACAATCTTTGAAAGAGTGGGAAACTGAAATGAACATTATTACTAAAGATAAACCAATAATACAAGTGGAGAATGTGGTAGACTTGGAATTAGCACCTCAAGATTTCTATTATATAGAAGACTATTTACCTGGTAATGGAGTCATAATACCTGATGATCCACCTATTGGTTGCGAATGTAAGACTTGTAATTCTAAAACAAATTGTTGCTTTGCTCATGACAATGGGTCATGTCCATATACTTCGACATATAAGGTTCGAGTTCCACCTGGAACACCGATATACGAATGTAACAAACGTTGCAGCTGCGACATTAACTGCTTCAATCGAGTAGTGCAACGTGGCAGTGAGATGAAGTTTTGCATTTTCAGAACTGCAAATGGGCGAGGTTGGGGAGTGAAAACTCTAAAATCGATTAAAAAAGGCTGTTTTGTTACCCAATATGTGGGCGAAGTCATAACAAATGAAGAGGCTGAAAAGCGTGGCAAAGAATATGATGTCGCTGGTAGAACGTACTTGTTTGATCTCGATTATAATGAGATCGAAGGAGAATGTCCATATACTGTAGATGCCGCCGTATATGGCAACATTTCTCATTTCATCAATCATTCTTGCGATCCAAATCTCGCGGTCTATGGTGTTTGGATCGATTGTCTTGATCCAAATCTACCTAAACTTGCATTGTTTACAACAAGAGATATTAAACAAAATGAAGAAATAACTTTTGATTACATGTGTCAATCTTCTAAGAATAGTGAAAACTCTATAAAACAAAATATGTCGATGAAAGACAATTTTGATATATACATGAATATAAAATTTCAAGAGAAATTAGAATTACGTCCAGACACACCAGAATCCGACTTATCCAATAATAAAACTTTATGTAAATGTGGTGCTGAAAATTGTAGACGTTTGAATTATTTTTCACAAATTTATTGTACTAACATACAAACTGGCATAAGTTATGTAAACATTTAGTTTCAATCATATCGATAGTCCTACAACGAACTGTGTAAGTGGATTAAACATTGTAGTATTATTAGAATCAAATTGAATTTTGCATTTTGTCAATGACTATTTTTTTGTTCATTCAATAGACTGCATACATTTAAGAAATGGTTGAAATACTTGACAAACTTTTGATAATATAATTGCTGTAATTTGATATGTATTAGAAGTAATTATAGTTGAATTGTATTACACATCATCATTAATATCTTCACTGGCATAAGTTATTAAAAATGATAAAATGAGAGTGACAAATTTTATTATTTTGCATTATTTGTATGATTATTATCTTAAATTTAATACCACAGTATGTTATTCACTGTTGTATAATATAAAACATATTTTAATGACTAAACGCGCTTAATTTTAATATGAATAAACATTAGAAATTTCATGTTAAGAATGTTACGTAATAGTAGTTTAAAAATAGAAAATTATTTTTGTTACACAAATAAAATGTTATTTAAAATTAGAATAACTCAAAACTGGTATACCAATGAAATAAATTGCATTTATGTGTTCACATTTATACTATTTTTCAATTGCAACTGCGAATATCAATAACTTTTGTATTAAATATCATTCTCATATCATCATTGATATATGGTCTAGATATTTATTTTTCACACATTTTGTGTATGATTGTATTTGTATAAAATATATACAACATATTTTAATCTGACGTTTCTGTGAAACAATGTTATATTAAAGTCGTTTTGTTAAATACATCATTTAATGTTTTTATAGTCACTCATAATCACTTATTACCAAATTATAAAAATATTTATAATAAATAAACTTTCAATGAAATATTGCGGTACAATATCATGTATATTAAAGTTTTATACTAATTAACATTCCTACACATTGATTGCCAAATATTTTTTTATTAAAAGATTATCTAAATTTATATTCGATAAAATTAAATTATTAAAACTATCGACTTTTGTGTAGTTATATTAATGTCTTGATATTTATAAAACATTTTAGTTATTTAAAAATATGTGTAAAAAAATATTTTATTGAGTGTAAACAAATAAACTCATATTGTTATTCTAGTAACTGATCAACTTTTATATACAATGATTAATTTCACTTTTACCTATTCATTAACAAAGGAAAAAATTCATTGAAATATAAAATTGAAGGAAAACTATTTAAATAAAATAACATTACGAATTTTTTCGAATTGATTTCTTTCAGGATACGCAAACGCAAAGATTTATAAATGTGATAATGAGAAATGTCCAAGGCCAGGATGTTACATATCTGGAGGATCAAGTAAAGATGATTCATTCCCTTGTATACGTCCAATTTGTTCTGGACGATTTCAGCTTGTACGTCATGTATCCTTCGTCGATTGTCCAGGACATGATATCCTTATGGCAACTATGTTGAACGGTGCTGCTGTTATGGATGCAGCTTTACTTTTAATTGGTACATATGTAGTTCAAATTCTATTGTATTATCATGTCTAAAATGGCAATTATTTAAGAAATTATTGAAGTCAATAATACTTATTTATAGCTGGCAATGAATCATGTCCTCAACCTCAAACATCAGAACATTTGGCTGCTATTGAAATCATGAAATTGAAACATATTGTAATTCTGCAGAATAAGATAGATTTAGTAAAGGAAGCACAAGCAAAGGAGCAATACGAACAAATTTTGAAATTTGTACAGGGTATTTTAATTATGTTATTATTCATATACTATTAAATATATAATATTAAACATATAATATTAAATGAATGATCTTTTTTTCTTTTAATTAGGTACAGTAGCTGAAGGAGCGCCCGTAATACCAATTTCTGCACAACTCAAATATAATATTGAAGTTTTATGCGAATATATTACAAAAAAAATTCCAGTACCTTTAAGAGATTTCACTTCGGAACCAAGATTAATTGTAATCCGGTCGTTTGATGTGAATAAACCTGGTTGTGAAGTAGATGACCTGAAAGGTGGTGGTATTAAAAGTATGTTAAAAATACTTTTTATTTTTGTTGTTTTGTTTATTGAACTTAATTTTATATATTTGCTGTTTCCCAGGTGGGTATGGAAATTGAAGTTCGTCCTGGACTGGTATCGAAAGACAGTGAAGGAAAACTGACTTGTCGACCTATATTTTCACGGATAGTATCATTATTTGCTGAGCAGAATGAACTTCAGTTTGCTGTTCCGGGTGGCCTTATTGGTAAGTCAGCTCAAATACTGTAGAAGAAATACGAATTCTACAAAATATAAATCATGGAAAATATAAAGAATTTAGTAATATTTATAAATGAATTTTAAGGTGTCGGAACGAAAATTGAACCAACATTATGCCGAGCGGATCGTTTAGTGGGTCAAATTCTAGGAGCCGTAGGAGCTCTGCCTAAAATATTTATTGAACTCGAAATATCATATTATCTACTTAAACGATTGTTGGGAGTGAGAACCGAGGGTGACAAGAAAGGCGCAAGGGTAAATATATTGTGTGGAGATGTTATATTTAAATACTTTTTAAAATATTTTTTATCGCAATTGTAAAATATTTTTTATAATAGGTACCGAAATTATCGAAAAATGAGGTATTATTAGTAAATATTGGATCGTTAAGTACTGGAGGACGTGTATTGGCGACTCGTGCCGATTTAGCTAAAATTAGCTTAACAAATCCTGTATGTACAGAAATTGACGAAAAAATTGCATTGTCACGTCGCGTTGAAAAACACTGGCGTTTGATTGGTTGGGGTCAAATTTGTGGTGGACAAACAATAGAACCAGTTATAGACCGAAAGTAATTTTACGAATATCACGAAAAAAGGAAAATTTAATACAAAAAATAATTTTCACAACATAAAGTGTTGTTTGAAATATTTATAATAAAGTACGAAATATACATAATTTGTGTATTCTTTAATGCATTTTGCCTAATATTCTTATCCCAAATAAAATTTCTAAAAATAACTTATGAAGTATTTTTCAATATCATGAAACAAAAATTTATTTTCCACAAAAATTTTTTTGATGACATGAATAAATACTTGTATATTGATCAAGTATTTTGTTTACTTATTCTTTATTTTGTATAAAAATAAATAAAAAAGAGAGATATATATAATATATAACTTATATATATATATATTGTGTATGAAAAATTTTATTTGAATTATGTTAAATTAGGTATGGATATAAATCCCGGTTGAATATATGAAATTGACATAGAAACGCATGCTAACAATATTGGTGAATTGTCTGCATCTTGCATTAAACGATGCAATTCAATTGGTTGTATAAATGGATCATCTTGACTGAAATGAAAAAAAAAACATTATTGTATAAATTTCATACAATAAATATAATTAACAGAAGTATATTACCTTATGACAACTATTCTATAAAATGGTAGACCAGGATTCGCTTTTCTGTAGTTTTGTGTATTGGAATAAACATTGTACGAAATTTTGTATTTATTTCTTTTTCTTCTTACAATTTTTTCGGGAGCAGACTTAATTATTTTAAGTTTACTAAAAACTTCTTCGAGACTATTTGCATTCTTTGATCCGATTAGAGGACTGCGTAATTGTCCAACTACTTGTACTTCATTGCAATCTTCGATCACTTCTTTTCCCGTATCTTCATCATCAATAGTAATCGTTTTTATTTCACGCCATTTAGTTTTTAATTCTGACCATGATGATGCTTCTGGTAATATTTTAAATGACGATTGATAGACTTCGTCGTTACAACTTGATGTTGTATTTGTGTTTTTATAATTTCGTGGCCAATATCTCTGACGAGATTCTGAAAGTAATACACTTCCAGCTATGTTACAATGTATTGATGTGTTTTCCACAATCCTCTGATGATGTAATTTTCTCAATAATAAAACATTTTGATGAGTATTATGATAAAACTGATTTCGGACAAAACAATTTCTAATCACATTATTACTTATATTCGGTATCGACAAATTGTTCATTTGTAAAGATGTAAATCTGTTTTGATGAATGGCTGCACTATGATTATTAAGAGCAACAAATACATTCTGAAACATAGTATTTCTCTGATGCCAATACGTATTCTGGCTATAAGTATACGGTAGTTTATTGTTATATACATAATTACGATTAAAGTTCATGTGTTGCCCATGTTGCATGCAAAAATAATCTTGCATGAAAACATTATGCACATTTGTTGCTAAATTTTGATTGAACGGACCGATGTTTGTATTCCTTCTAGCGTAATTGTTTCTTATAGAAATATTATTGCATTGATATGTATTTTGACTTTTATTAGTTTCTACATGTTCTGAATTTTGACCGGATTGCAATTTTTTATCTGCTTGATGTAAATTTTTTAATTTTGCACTTTCATATTGATAAGTCGTTTTATGAGGTTTTATACTGTGTGGTATGTATGCCCTTGAAATCTTTATTGTAATTGTCGATTCAAATGCAATGTTTGGAATTAAATTTAACAAATCCATTCGTGTTATTGGTTTTGGTATTTCTTGAATTTCATCGTCAGAAAGTTCTATTACCTAATTAAAGGAAAATTATAAAAGTTTTTTGCTATTAATATGTTAATAATATGAATATGGTTATTATGAATATTATTATACAATACCTCATGTTTTGATTTCTTAGATTGCGAATTTTCTTTAGATGGTGAAAGTAATTTATGTTTTCCCAAATTGCATTCAGAATTTTTAGTATTAGAATCTAAACTATCAGTGGGTAGTAACAATTTGTCTGTTCTTCTAGGTACTAATTTAACATTACGTTGTATACGTGATGCTCGCCAGTTTGCAGGTATATTATTTCTTTTGGTACAATCATTCAGATGGTCTGTGACAATTTTGATATTACCTAATAAAGTCTCATCAGATATAATTTCTACTCTGGGATTTTGTTTCTTTTTATCTTCACTTATATTTACAGTTTTCAAAATGGTGTTTGATTTTTGTGCGCTCACAGCAATCTTTTCACATTCAACATTTTTAGAACAAACTTCAATATTTTCTACTACGTGAAGAAGATCATCCACTACCTCAAGGACATTATTTGATATATTTTCATCTTCTACTGCATTTTCTGCAGAAAGATCACTAATATTTGTATCAGTTCTTTTTGGAGAAGTAACAGACTTTTCACCACATGGAGAACTAACAGACTTTACATATACACAATCTTTATTTTGTTCTCGAATACTAGTTCTCCAAAGACCTCTTTCTGGCTCAACAATAACTTTACGTTTTATACAAGAATTTTCATCACCTTTTATATTTTTTTCTGAATTGTAAACAAAACGTTGTATGCGATAACCATATCGTACTAACTGACTATAAACTCTATATTCTTCCAATGAGCATTCAACATTATCAATTAGGAGTTCGTAAGCTTGTTGAATAGATAATGCTACGTCGTTCCATGTGAGTTCCAAACAATTCTAAAACACAATATTTTATTTTTTTCTTAACATATCAGAAAATAATTTTTACAAATATATTATTAATGTATTATAACATACAGCTTCTAGAAGGAACAATGCTTCTTCCGGTATTAAATACAAAATACCACTTTTCTCCAAACCAAAACTACTCCAATCTTGACCAGAGTATTTCTTTACTTTAGCTCTTTTCTGTTCAGGCAACCATTCTGCACTAGCTAACTGAGAAATACGATCTACTCTTTCTATAGCTATTAAATTTTTCCTGGTCATAATACCTTTATCAATTTGCATATTCTGAAGCCACGAATCATTTGGTTCAAACTGTTTCATTCCAGTTTTTGGAAGAGTTTTAATTGAGTTCTCATATTCATTCCATGCACTGAATTTCAAACCTTTATTTTCTAACAGTTCTTCTGCCCTAAAAGATATTAATCTTCTGAATGTACATTAAAAGATATTAACCTCATATGGGAAGAATAAATAAAAAATACTGTAACATTTGTTAAAAAAAAAACTAACGTTAACATATTAACAGGAACCTCTTTCGTTTCTTCTGTCATGATTTCTGATATATCTTTTTGATCATTTATCTTGTGAAATTCATTATAATTTACTGCCTGTAAATAGAATTATTAAAAATGAATTAGAATATTTGTGGAAATTTTCAAGTTTATATATCAAATTTCAATAAATAATTTATCGTTGCTAATATTTAAATTTATAAATATATACATAAACTGTATCATATTTAATATTAGTAATTATCAATTTTACTCACGTTTTTGACCTAAAACCTAGAAAGTACATAACGAAACATAAAACATACCGGTGAGATATAGGTACATTTACACGATATTTATAATATTAAAATATATATAGCAAGAATAAGTTTTTAATCCATAAATTTCATATTTTGTATCTCTACATGATTCACACAAGGTTACAAAACACATATTTATGTGCGCATTAATGTCAACATATATGTATGCAACTCAATGTGAAAATTATCTTTCACGTTGAGATGAAATTACATTATTTCATTATTATTTTAAAATTATTTAGTTTTCAATTTTCGTTCTTAGTGTATTTTTTTTTACACTCTCTGTTAAACAAGAAATTACGTTTGAATCATATAGCTATATATAGGCATATGTATATAGTTACATTGATCACGCCGTTTAAGGCATAGTTATTTTACTTTTAATCCTTTCTTACTATTGGATGACAGTAAATGAATGAACGGAACTATCCAATTGGCATAGAGTACCTGATAGCTGCATTTCCAGATAAAAGTTTTCGCTATATTTTGATGCACTATACAATTAATCCCAACTCGCATACCAACTATATTGACGCGCGTTATAAAAGTAAAATATCGATACTTGATAGACGATGTCCGATATATTCTTTTGGGATTTCACAAATCAAATTTTTGCGCGTCGCCGATGGTAAGTCTAGTGTTAATTCATACAGTATGCCCATTTATTATTAATGTGATAATGTGAAAGTAAATAACCGTATATATATGTATAATAACGTGCTTATGTTAGTTATCAAGTTGAGGCAAGACACTTTGACACGTACAAATGATTGTAATTCGTTGCACGAACTTTTTGGGTGTTACAAAATAGTGCCTTGTCGTGTAACATGAAGCATTTGATATCTTAAATTATGATTACGTTATCGTATTATTTTTCCGGAATTCATTGCCATGTATCTGTCAACTGTCAATTGTAGAACACGTCAAGATATTCTCTTCTTCACTTCGCTTTAATGTTGTAAGTGACATAAATTTGTAATTATAAATAAAGCGCGCCGATTACACGTTCGTGTGAAAATGTTAATGTAGTCGAGAAGATACAGAAACGCACAGTTTGCAAAACTGTACAAAAAATAGTTGGTGACACGTTCGCAGCAAATTTGAAAATTGTTAGACTTTTGTCGCGGTTAACTCGTCGTTACTTGTTACTTTAAAAGTAAAGTTATGATAACGTTCGACTTTTAAAAATAGAAGATGTTTAAACAATGTTCAATACAACGAGCAACGAAAATTTCAATCAAAATGTTATTTTTTGCAAAAGAGATATATTATATATTACAGAATTCTGTGTTATTTTAGACAATTAGAAAAATGCTATGGCGTCTTCAGGATCATATAATGGGGATGCAGAGACGGAAAGTGATAAATTTGAAGGATCTAAAATTGATCGACACGGTTTTCTTCAAGATTCTAATTGTAGCTCTGACAGGTAAAATCATCATATATCAATGTAATAGCTAGGACAATGGAGTATATATTCATGTACTAAAAGTTTGTCTGAAACATTAGCCTTGTTAAACAAGGATTACCACCAGAGGTAATGCTGAGAAGAGAACGAAAATGGATACAGATGCTAAACAATTGGAGTTATTTCATGAACACAAACTACCGTAAAGTTAGAGAAAGATGTAGAAAGGGTATCCCACCATCAGTAAGACTTCGTGCATGGTTAAATCTTTGTGGAGGCCAATTGTTAATGGATACAAACCCAAATCTGTTTGAAGAGTTAGTAGAGCGATCTGGCGATCCAAAGTATATAGATGACATCAAGAAGGATCTTCATCGTCAATTTCCACATCATGTGATGTTTATCGGAGAAGCACCTGGACAAGAAGAACTATTTAAAGTATTGAAAGCTTACTCTATTTTAAATAGCAAAGTTGGTTATTGTCAGGCTCAAGCACCTATTGCAGCATTTCTATTGATGCATATGCCAGCAGTACAAGCATTTTGGTGCCTTGTTGCAATATGTGACAAATATTTGATTGGATATTATAGTCAAGGAATGGAAACATTGTTACGCGATGGAGATATTTTGTTTGCTCTTTTGAAAAGAGTCTCTCCTATTGCTTACAAACATTTGGTTAGTATTAACAAACTTTGGTTAATATTAAAAGTACCTATTACATTTTACTTACTACTTGGTCGTCAATGTTTTTTTTAGAAAAAACAAAAAATGGAGCCAATTTTATATATGACTGAATGGTTTTTATGTGTTTATACGCGAACACTACCGTGGGAAAGTATTCTACGAGTGTGGGATATGTTTCTCTGTGAAGGAGTTAAAATTATTTTTAAAGTTGGGCTGGTTTTGTTAAAAGGCAGCTTAGGACGTACATCTCTTACTAAGCGCTGTCCGACAGTTTATGAAACACTTCAAGTATTAAGAAATCCTCCTCATCATATTATGGAAGAAGAAGCTTTGGTTTACCAGGTAGAACACATTGTACTTTCATGTCTTGCTTCCCGTGTACAAGTATGTTTTATTAAATAAATATAATATTGTAGATTCGGAAGTTAAACCTAACGGAAGAAGATTTCGAGTATGAACATCAGCGTCAAGTATTAAAACGGAAAGCAGCAGAGCAAGCTGCCTCTTTTTCCACTGCCAATCGGACAGACTGATTACAAAAGAGTAGATAGCATATAAAATGAATAATGAGCTTACAGGTATTATTATTCCAAAGTGTGCCTTCCTTTATATATTTCGTATTGTACAGATTATAAAATGTAAACAGGTATAGTTTTACAAATGATAGAAGTACATGTAGCAAAGTTTGAAAAGTACCTAACTTCTTTATCACAAATTTAGATAGTTCTTGAATGTAATCACACATGCGTATACATTCCCCAAATAGATCGCACAAAATAACTTATCCCTATTTTCTTTATCATAATTACGATTACAAAGATACACAATACTTGTAGATGTTTATAGTATTATTTAATGTTGTATTATTTCGAGCATATCTCTAATTATATAACTCTGTACAATTTTATTAATATTTATGTACAAAAGAAGAATCATAAACCACTACATTTTTTAAGAACAAAATTAGAAATATTATATACTGTTATTGAATAAGAATTGTTTTGTTTAGCTCAATGTTGTTTTTGTTAAAATTTATCTAACTATAATGATAGACTATGTAATGAAATAGATGTTATGAATATATTTTGAAAGATTATTCAGTTTTATTTCAGCCTTACATATTTCAATCCAACAATTATAATGTATAAAATCATCATATATGCTTTTTCTCTATATTAATTATAACATTTATCTAGCTATGTACATTATTTACCTCATTATATTATAAACTACCTGATAGAATTTATCCGATGATTTCTAAATTTCTCCAACAAATTATAATGTTCGATGGCGTTCGCAACTATGTTTGTTAGATAAAAGAAATCATCTTGAATACTTCGCGCTGGTAATATATCGAGTTGAGCAAGCTTTGGCAAGAAAAGAACGCTCATCATGAATACAATTGCCATAGTGACAAAAGTACTTATGGCTACAAAAAGAGGATTCGATAAGTGCGTTTGAGTAGTTTGTGCAGCTTCCGTGCTGTCATATGCAGAGACAGGCTACAAAGAATTACAGGAACGTAATAATGAGAAGATTAAAATAATTTTTTTGTTTCCTTTTTTCTTTTAAATTACGTGAATTTTCTTCAATTTCAAATTAGAATACTTACAATCGTTTTGTAACCGTGATCTTTTTTAAATTCTGACATAAAAGTTTTTAGCGGGAAAAAGTAATATTGATAGAGGGGCTGCTTGATTGGAAATTCTACGTGAGTTTGCGTAACTTGAGGCATCTCGCCGGAGGAGAGTGCATTTGTTAATGAAGACAAACTAATTGTCGATCCTTTTTGCAATGCGCTTTTATACATAGCTGCCAATTCTGCTCTTGTAAATCCAAGCACTTCCGGTTCTCTTATTTTAGTTACGGTAGGAACGTGTGGCTGAAAAATCAAAAGCAATTTCTTTTAATAGTTTTTTCTTTTTTTGTAGTAAACTAGATAAGATAAAAATACCAGAGAATTTATTTGAGACGTATGAATAAAACAATCATTTATTTACTTCGTGATAATGTGAAAAACTTAAATCAGTTGGATGCAAATCGATTTTTTCGTTAAATACGGGATTGTGATGTTGCAAACTATTATTTTGGTATCTTTGCGCATTCCTTCGCGTGTTCATATTGATTCTTTGGACTCCAGGATTTTGTCGATCTCTGTTCGTATAAATTACGTTCTTACTTGGCGACATTCTGTTGTAAATATTAATAGGCGGGGGAACATTGAATTCTTGAAGTTGAAACATCACTTTTTGAAGATATTCTCCGCTCGATTCGCTGTTGGCTCGAACGTTTCTAGTAGGGTTTAAAAATATTAAAACGAGGTAAATTAACTTCATCCTTTTCGACGTATTTATTTGACGTATTATCATAGTCTTTCTCATTGTACGAGAAACATATCTGTCGATTCACGATAAAAGTATTTCTCCTTATAATAATTTTTCTATATCACCATCACAGGATGTTTTTAGGTGTCGACGAGGTTTAAACAAATTGAAACATCATACGAAACGACATCACATTAGTTCTATAATTAATAATCTTCGTGTTACTGTTGTAACATTAATTTTCTGCTTGGCGACTTATACCACGTATCGGCCTGTCTTATTATCGTAACTTCACTAGCAATTGATATTATCAACGATTCTTTACTTGTTTGTGTTTCTCGACGATTTTTTTATTTTTATATTCATAATAGAAATACTGTGTTACGTATGTGCGTGGCCATGACTCGCGGTCAGTATGTTCGAAATTGTACTAACAGGGATGGACTGCATGAGTATCTTTAACCAACTCGTTCCCCACCAGGTATTCCTGGAATTCTTGGTTGTACGCACAAGACATCCATTAAGAGAGGTACAAACTTGCCGTATATTAGGTTCAAGAGTTTTTCTATGAATTTCCAGTTATGATTTTGGGTTACGATCAATTCTACGATTAGTGATACGGTTCTTATAGTAAAAGCTTATATTTTTGTAATTCAGTTTTACAACTTCTGAAAACGTAAAAATGTTTACAATTAATAATTTGCCAATAATCACCTTCTACTTATTTCTTTTTAATATTCAAAAATGTTAATGGGAAATCTTTTTTGAATGATTAAACAATCCTTTCTAATTAATAAACTGGATCGTTGGCATAAGGATAATTGTCCAATTGCAAAATATAATAATTGTAATGAAAATTTGATCAATGGAGAATTGTAAGAATATTTGAAATTCATTTTTATTATAGCGTTACGAATCATTTTATTTCCTTAGGATTGATAATTCTGCAGATACGCGATAGATAGAATATAATGGAATTGTTCAAAACCATGTAAATATCTGCGGTATGACGAATAAATAAAGTTTTCGAATACGCAACACATTGGAGATTTCAATGCGTGGTCCATGACCGTTCATTTCCGTCAGTTTTTGCTTATGCTTCGTAAAAAAAGTTGGACAATACGAGTGATTATTACGTGATTTGTAAGAAAAATGGGAACAGTACAGTAAACCAGTCCAGAGGAAACACACGACAAGGTCAAGTACAATTGCGATTCCAAGACTTTTGTTTTTTTGACGCGGATTATAGGATGACATCAGGATAGATGAAATTAAAT
This sequence comes from Melipona quadrifasciata, assembly GCA_001276565.1. Classification (NCBI taxonomy): domain Eukaryota; kingdom Metazoa; phylum Arthropoda; class Insecta; order Hymenoptera; family Apidae; genus Melipona; species Melipona quadrifasciata. The sequence continues at coordinate 306,061 of KQ435747.1, forward strand.
AATTGAAAACCAGAAACCTAGTTTTCTCTTGTTCTACTTATTATTTACAATTGTTTCACTTTGTAATTAGTTAAGAGAATCGTATATTCTCGCTGTCCCTTAGTTTTTTTTATTCTGGCAATACCTAATGATTCTTGAGAGGCAATTAATACACTGAAAGATAATTTAATTTAAAAAATTGTCCTCACGTTTGATTTATTTTTAGAAACACGAAGTACATGGGATGATAATAACATACGTATATTCTATACGACATTCGTAATTGTCGTCAATTTGTTATACAAATTACGGTACACGTTCTGGATGTGGACGATGTACAATAAACGATAAAGGAATTGCGGTTCACTGAATGGATCTGCGAGGAGCCGTTAGACGACAACCCGCGATTTTCTTCAATTATGTTCGTCCCGTAATTACTCGTTGTATACGTGCTGATATTTTTTATATTATCTGAGAAGCGTGTAAAATTTAATTCCTGTAATTTTTCATATCGATGATATTACAATAAAAATAATGAGGTATTCATATATTTCAATGTCTAATGACATGTGATTGGAAATTTACATAACGGTATGTTGACTCGTGGAACTGAAAATTACTGGCTTCGCGAATAGATGGAAAGTAATAATTGAACAATTATACACACGTACTCGATACTTGAGGTAGAGAACTCACGAATCAACATGAAATGTAGTTTTGCGAGTGTATGAATTACACGGAGAAATTTGTAAAAATGTTTTGTTAGGCGAATGTTAAAAGAATGTACCGTAATGTTTCGTGTTCAGTTATGCTGATGAGGGAAGGGAGAAAAACTTAAAATTGCTTGAATGGCTCGTTATTGTATCGTGTATTTCCTTTTCACATCGAGTGCACCGTTACCGATATCGCTTTACAATTTTTTTTTCTTTTTCTTTTTATACAAAAAGATGATTCGATGATCAGCGCTACTACAACATTTTCATTGTTCGTTAATCATTTTCTCACGAGATCAACGAACAATCAATTACACGTACTTCATCTTCAGCATAACCTTCCTTTTATAAAGTGAATATCATACAAAATCTAAGGCTATACGTAATTTAACTTTTATCTTTCATTATATATGAACATAATGTAATAATACAATACGCGGTTGTATTTCGATTTTACATATGTAATTTCATTTACAAAAAAAAAGAAAAAAAAAAGAAGAAGCAAGAATGATTCTAGTTTGTCGCGGGTCAACGAGTCGGATTGGAGACGGCGGTGATAGGCCCTTTATTTAGAGCGTTTACATTCTTTCATTACGAAATATAAGAAGCACAAAAATCGTTCCGTTCTTTTTAATTAGGTCTGGTGCAGACGAGCCGTGCGATATCATTGCAATTACGCAGCAGAGCACAACGTCATTGTTGCGATCCAACAACGTGTATATTTTTAACAATACAATGCACGTAAGCGTGCACTCGCGGTATTAAAAATATAAAGTTGTTGAGAATGTTTCACGGAACTACCGCTACGTAATTGCAATAATGTGTATCTTCGTTTGCACAGGTTCATAGACGCGTCAATTAGATGGAATATAGATTGTCGCTAAATGGATTTGAACTTAGCCGCGTTTCTCTTCGCGTGTGCGCGCGCAATTACAATTATTGAGCGCGCCAGTTTCCAATTGCTCCGTTTGATATCGGACACGAAAATTTAAAGAACTATTCAAGTATTGTAATTATTGACATCGATGGATAATTGAACCGTGATCGGCTAGAAATATCCCTTAAAAAAATACGTTATATAGAACAAAATGATATCATTACAGAAGATTAACGCCCAAGTTGATCGAGAGTGATGTCGAATAAAAATCTACATCTTGGCGTTTCATTCGCGCGTTGAATTTAAATAGCGGATTGATCGACTAACAGTAAATTTTTGCGTAATCAGTACAAACGACGGTAACGACCGTATCAATTTTGTCAAAAATAGGCCGGGTTTTTTTTGTTTCTTATTATTTAAATTGAACATAAAAGGTTAGAAATAGTCATTTTATAGTAAATTGAGATTAACATAAATCAGATGAAAAAGAAGGACATCAAATGTATATTATACATCGCTTTAAGTATTAAAATCAATTATTTAAATGAACGTACTCTGTACTAAAAAAATTAAACAACGACGATTCATAGCACATCTTTACGTACACAATTCGAGAGAAACTTACATGTATTTGTACATGGCAGCACGATATTTTCAAAAGAACATCGCACATATGCTAATTCTTACTTATCAAAATCATCTACCCGATGGTACAGTCGTATCGAATCAATAAAAATTACAAGTTATGCGCCGGAGAAAACTAATTTAATAATATGTCTATACATGTTGCTAATTAATTAGATCGTGTAAAATATTTTATTGCTATGCGGGATAAAGCAATATCTCGATAAAAAGTTCACGCTGCAACGGTGATAACTAATTATAAAGAATACTTTCTCGTATTATCTCTCTAGCGTATATTATTAATAGAACATTTCCTCCGCCATTGCGATTTCATAGCGATGAAAAATAATCGGAGATATAAAAAGAGATATACATATATAGAGCGATCTATTTCAATCCATAAATGAATACATGTTGGAAAAAATTATTAATTTGATATATATTTTTTTAAACACCCTATATATATATAAAAGCTTAATACTCAGATGTAACGTTGTCTTTTTGCTTCGCGTATTACACAGTTTCGAAAAAATCATTACACAATTTTCGTAATTCTGATAGCTATTTACAATAAAAGATTAATACATACACATCGTATATCGATCCATAATTGCAAGGTATTGATATTTTTACATCATGCAAATATTTAAACGTAAGTTACACTGATACTATATCGAACAATTGTACAAAAAAAAAAAAGAAGAAAAAAAGAGAAAGTTAATAAGTTCTATTTAATTACGATCGATCGTCTTGTTCTGTGGCATCTAGATTACAAAACATAACATTTTAATTGTTAGATTACTTTCATCTTAACACGATAAGGGTATTATATCGATAAAAAACATTTAAAAAATTCAAGTATATATCCGTATCAAATGTAAAAAGTTCTCGGAAGCTCGCCGAGAAAATTAGATAAAAGTAATTACGAAGTTACAGGTTATAAAAGTATAAGATTGGTGTTATAGAAACTAATTTCTATTGCCAGTTGTATAAAATGGATCGTGATTCATCACATCTTAAACTCATCAGTCGTATAGAATATCACAGGAACGTTAGTAGGTGCCATTGGATTTATGTATATGAAACAGGTAGCACATTGTTCGTGCGTGTATTAAATGTAAAGAATGAAAGGGAAGGAGAGAGGGAGAGAGAGAGAGAAACAAATTTTACGGTCGCGCGTTCGGCTGCAATTCAAAATTCGAAGTATATCAATGTATCTTCTGTTGCTAAGGCAATACTTTGCGTACATTATATATTTAAGAAGCTTCTTCAATGTACTTTTGTGAATCGTCAAACACAATGAATACGCAATGAATAAAAGCACAATGAAAAACGAAGAATAGGAAAATGCCCTTGACAATTATCTTACTTGGTATCATTCCAAATTTTATTTCATGTATCAAAATCGTAAAAAAGTTCTTGTTTCGAAAACATTGACTTCCAAGCAAAATAGTTCTTTTTTTTTTATTGTGCTTTGCAAGTTTTCTTCCTTCGTTTCAATTGAAATAGGCTTGTGCTGCTACAATTGACGTCTGTATAGATCTTAAAATCGAGATGTAGAAAATTTCTTCCATTGGATTGAAGATATCTCCTTCAAGGTGTTTCTGATAAACAAATTTATTTCAAAGTCATCTGTCAAATGCAGCACAATCATATTCACAATACATCATACTTCACTGCTATGACAATAGCACAATTTACAAAGATCTACGCTAGTTGATTCGAATACTATTACTTAACACAGATATTTCATTCGGATATTAGGGAGAATTTATCATAAATGGCATCTTTAACGTGCAAGGTGACACACACTGTTGGTCGATCACCTTTCTCTGGACATAGGAGAGTATTTAATATATATCCTACATGAATTACATATTATCCATAAAAAAGACCGCCGTCTCCTCTTTTTCTTAGATGTACTACCTAATCATACCAACAAACGTCACGCACACGTTCTTATAGGGCACGGTGTATCATTATTCGCGCTACATGTTTCTAGCCAATTACGTAGAGCCATTTATCTCGAAACGAATTAAAGTTAATATCAGATCAATAATCAATTTAATTTCAATCGAATCGCATCTACTTTAATTTAAATAAAGAACTAACGTATTAATACACAGCCTGATGCAATTAATAATAATACGCTTCACTGTCATGATATATTTTTGAGAGAAAATGGCAAACTGAGGTTCTGCCATTATAACTTGAACTTATTATCTGAGGTATCTCCGTATTATAATAACAGCACATATGCATTTTTATTATGCGTACTTTACAAAATAAAAAGTTAAAGAATTGTAATACATTTGCTAATCGGCCGAAACATTTCCTTCCTCTCACTGGACTGTATCAGAGTCTTTGTTATGATAAAAATAAAAAATTGTATACATTAATTTACAACAATATTTTTAATGCTTCTAATTCATACACTGGCTGTAAAAATGTCGATGCTTTTCTTTTTTACACATGAGATGAAAATATGTAATAAGAACAGTATGTATAATTAACTACAAAATTGTCATGCAATTTTGCAATTATATGTCATATCAAATATTAACTATGGTTACGCCATTACTGTCCTAAATTACGCATTTTCGCGTGCACGTAAAATGTGTTTCGGTTTTATGCGATAAACGGTTTTCATAAAACAATTGTTAAGTCTGCGCAAATCTCTTATTAAATAATAAAATAAAACGCAATTAATTATTATATCTATCGCAGATCTTATAAATATCCTATAAATAAGTGATATAATATATATATATATAAATATAAACATTACTTATTCTCTCACTGATAGTAAAGTAATACAAATTAAAAATGTAAAAGATATACATTCACTATAGATGAGGCGCTGTGTCCGTAAAATTTACGTTAAAAAATACGAGAAATCCGTGAAATTATATCTTTAGATGCGTATTGTGCGTGTCGATTTGACTTTTTGAAAAAATGTTTTCTATATTTCAATTAAAAGTCATATTCGAGACTACAACTACTATACAAAATGTTTAAGAATTTCCACCGTTTGCCTTTTTGTAGTAACATACGCAAAAGAAAGATTGTATAAAAATCTATGTAAATTATGAATTGTGTGTGAATTGTCAACAAAAATATCAGATCCTCATGAAATTATAATGAAGTTTGCGAAAATGTATTATTCATATACGTATAAAAAACGCTATTTATAAATCACTGATAAATAAACATGAAAGTAATATGTACAAACGGCAGAATATCATCAAAATTGTTATCTAATGAAACTATTTGTAGTACATTGGCTACATACAATATTCATCGAAAAAAAAACAAGTATCATTAACAATTTACGTTATTTATGTAAAAAATAAAACAAGGTGGAAATTCATAGGCACTTTGTTCCTTTGTAAATACTCTGCATAAGTCCGTCATGGAAAAAACAAAAATACGTCACACAGTTTGTTAATTCAATAAAGCAACAGTAGCGGTAATAGCGACTCTAATTATAGATTCCTATGAATTACAACATAATCGAAGCGCAGCGAAATAGCAACTAATTGATTCTCAGTTAGTGAGTCGGTTATACACACATGTACATTGAATAGGGACGTGCATCACGCGAGCACGTGAATGGAATGAAACTGACACGAAAGAAAGGAAAGAAAAATAAATCTTGCTGATCGATGCGATGTAATCAATAATTTAATGTGATTGTCCCCTGCCATAAGTGAATGGCTTAGCAGCGCACGTGCCGGAGTTAAAAACTTGACTAGAAAAGAACGAGCGTGCGAAGATAGTGTGTAATTTCATGATTTTCTTACTTCAAAGATTCCATCTTTTTCCCCTTTGTTCATAGTAATCTCATCGACCTGTTTTTATTTTCAGTATTATTCACTGTGAGATAGAACACTAAGTTATAAGTAGTTCCTGTCATTAATACAAAAATTCTATCGTATTTCAATGTAATATCTTTGCAACGGCTTTATTTTTCAATTAGTAAGTCGAGAGAAACCTCCTAGGTTTTATCATTGTTTTTAGTCATTCGAGTAATTTAATTAATAAATTTTCATCCGATGCGCAAGAACCTACCTATGCCTTTAGTATTCTCAAGTGAAAACCTAACTCCTATTGTGCCGCGTAAGCCCTCCAATTATGCGTAACACTTCGTCGGTGACTTACAAAGCACATTCGCGGACATGCCACACATACAGATATATCCTTAATCGTCTCGTGTATGAAAAAGTAAAAAAATGTTTCTTCTTTCCGTGTTTTCACAATTCACAGCAGTTTTACATGCTGTGCTGTTTTTTGCGCATTTCGAACTGAATAAGAAGATCAGTCTTTCTTTAGAAGAAAAATTAGCGCAAGCGCGTGTACACGCGCTTTATATCGTATGTTACAAATAAACTTACACACATTGCGTGCGTAGTACCGCATTAATAATCGTAAATTGTAAGGTAGATCATATTAGTGTTTGATCTTTCCTTGTTATCGCTGGAATAACAACGCATACCAACAAAAAAACGTTTGGAAGAATACAACCCAGTTCTTAATTCAGCTCTAAACCATATAAGCTATACCATCTACATTTGATCGCGTATGAAAAGGAATAAAATATGTAAAATATTTGTACATACAGATGTTTAATATTTTTATATAAAAATTCTTAAGTTTTTATGAATTATAATTTGCATTTCAGTGCAAATGTTTGAACATACTAGTATTTCAGTGCAAATGCTTGAATATACTAGTATTATACAATAAAAACACGATCAATTATCAGATTGATAAGTTATATGGTTCACCTTTCAGGATATTCGTACGTCTATAAATACGTTTAATTCTTTCACTAGTCCATCAAATAGTTGTATTTGTTAATAAAAAACGCACTTACTTTGTTGCGTTAATGCTTTTCTCGTATGTTCCATTTCCAATCACAAAAATGTTTAATACACTATTCCGAGTTTCTCTTTTCCGATTTCATCGATAAAAATAAGTTATTAAGATAGGTCCACAACGTTGTCAAGAGCGTAATACCACGAGCGTCTTTACTGTACTGCATCTTGTAACGATTAATCAACAATTTTATGAATCGTATTAAACCAATTGTGTGTTTAGTTTAATCCTGTGAGTTTATTTTAATGTAAAATGTTTTCTGCTTATTTCTTGTAGTACGAATAAATGTCTAATACACATAATTCGATAGTCTGTGCATATGACAACTCTCCAAGATCGATAGTTATTTATGCACATGTATATTTCAGTCTAACTTTATGATGTACTTCTTTCACCAATATATTAATAATTTCTTTGGTTCGCCCAGTTTCTTTGAGCATTCATACATTTTCAAACACTTTTTGTATGTGAATTGTTTTTCCGCACACATTCACCAAACATTATCGAGATGTTCCAATGTTACATTCTGTGGTATTAAGAAGCTGGTTCATCGTCGGCCAAATTATGAAGATCTGAATAGTTTACGATGGCACGATGCAGAAATTCGTATTGTGCCTAAAAATATTAATTTATGCATTAATATAAAATATTATTCACAATTGAAAGCAATTGTTTAATGTTAAATACAAATTACGCACAAAAGTGCTAATCATGCCGTGTCTTTGTGATCGTAATTTCTTTGTTGTTGTAAATATATCTACGCGTTTTTCAGTTCTTAGTTGTTGAACCAATATACTAAGAGCGACAAACATGGAACTCCTATCAGATCCATAACTGCAGTGTACAACTAGCGAACCACTTGATTCTGTATCATTTGTAAGCGTTTGGTTTACGAGTTCAATGAGACCACGAGTTACTTCAGGTACTTCTCCCTCTACTGTTGGCCATCCATGATATTGGTATTGTGTTACAACAACACTTTCGTCGGTTTTGGTGTTGGAAACACAGAACTCACGACGAGTATAATATGGACAGCTCTCGCTTTGTATATATCTAACTCTTATATGGTCATATGTTGCTTCGTCATCAGGCCAATAGCGTGGACATTTTCGTGGACCTTCATTTAACTGAAATAAATTTTTATACTACAATTTTTGTAATACTTTATAGAAGAGATACATCTGACATACAGACTTATGTACAATCGGAGGCACAGTAATATCTTTCGCCCGACTGTACTTTCAGTATGCATAAAATGTAAATTGCGTACTATGTATAATATTTACGCAACAAATTTAGAACCTTTGGAAGACTCCATAAATGCTTAGAATTGAAAAAAAGAAAAAAGAGTACTCACATCGGACAGCATAACTATCGTGGAAATACATTGTTCTGAAATCATACGCCAGAAGTCTGCAATTGTAGTGTCTAGTGGATCTTGAGTGATAACGAACGATTCAGAATTGTCATAGCCTTCAATAAATGATGCATTTATATAAGTCGAATGTTCTCTACCCGGAACAGGTGTAAGAATTACTCGATTTCTGTCGTATGGTATTATTAGTTCGCTTCTATTCTTGCTTTTATTTTCTTCTCCTCCTCCAACGGAAAATGATTTTCTATCTTCTAATACAGAGTTGATCTTCTACAAGTAAGAAAAGCGAAACAGACTTTTAATCAATATAGTTCTGTTATATAAATGAATTAAATAAATATCAACTTGGTAAAATTTCCTACTCACATCGTACTCTTCCTCCATTCTACATTTTTCTTTACCATTATCTCTTTGTCTTAATCTCGCGACTGTAGTTTTAAGCTGAGATGCTGGAATTTCCGTATCCCCATATTGTGCCATTTCCATTAATGCGCGATAAATGAAAATATATTGTTTTAACGATTGCACTAAGAAGTTTCTTTGATGTCTTAAATCACATACTGTATTGAAAATCGAAACCTGACCCTCTTCTGCAAGTTGTTGCAACAAAGAATCTAGCGCGACTAATGTTCCTGTTCGTCCGACACCTGCACTACAGTGTACCAATATCGGCCCCTTTTCCAACGAATATGCCTCGTTCACTCTTTTAATGAACCTCAGTATTGCGTGAGGATGTTCTGGCGCCATAAAGTCTTTCCAAACTAAGAAATGATACTGAACAATAGTGCGCGCATCTCGTTCTCCTAATCGTGTCATTTTTAATTCACGAACAACGTAGTCTGAGTAGGCTCTTTCTCGAACATGTTCAACGGTAATGTCGCCAAAATTTTTAGTTTCACCTTTATCTGGCCAGTATTTTGCGCATTTTGTTTTTGAGTATTCTTCAAGGTTCGTCAACATAAGTATCAACTCAAGGTGTTGTTCCCAAATCATTCTCCAATAATCGCAAACGGTATTTTCCATTGGACCTTGAGCGCATATGAACTTCTTACGTTCCTTATATCCCAGCACAAAGTTCGCATTTATATAATCAGATCCACAAATTCCATCCATCTGTGCGAGTCTCACTCTAGTTTGATCGTAACACTTTATATCCGGATAACGATTTTTGTATAAATTTTCACGTGCCTCCGAAGCTCTTGTTGTACGATCTGTGAATCTGTCCGGTAGTAGTTCGAATTCGTGTTGAAAGCCATAATCAGAATCTCGATGTCGTTCTAGATATGCCTGGAGTAGTTCACCTTTAGGAATGGGTGGCATATCTGGAGGACTTGCGGCTACCAGTTGATGTCTTCCCCTAAGACTTCTACATAAATGCCTATTAATATAAAAATATTTATTAAACCCCAAATACATTCTTTTTATGAAAGTACATTTTGACTATAATTATAGAATATTCCTTTACCTGAAACTGTTC
>KQ435747.1:330126-361710 GCA_001276565.1 Melipona quadrifasciata
GATTCGTCTCACTGAGAGGCCCAGAAGCAATTGTTTTGACTGGGAAATGAAGACGACTTTTTTGCCATAAAATTTTATTGATATGCAAATATTTGAATCGATACAAAATCGCTCAGTACCAGACAACGGTACTCCTACTTGAAATATACCCCACGCCCCCTCACGAATCACGTGACCCAAATCAACCAATCGCTAATTTTCGTTGCATCAGCGTTGCACCTGAAGTGGCCCAGATTTTCTGAGTTACTCCCGCTAAAATCACTTTCAGTGATAAAAGAAAAAAAAAACTATTCTAAAGCATCTCTTTAAGTAAATCTTTCGAAAGACGTGAAACATCTCCGGGCGGTTAATTCAACGTCTGATGAAGCGAGATGCGCGGTACATGTTGAGTCCAAGTGTTAATGGGAGTCCGAGGGTGGTTTCTCTGCATATTAGAGGATAACCAACGTCCGTGGAATGCCAGCGATGCTGTTGCCTACGTCGACGATAATATGATCGACGCAGGACATTACACAGACCGTTATCCAACCGCAGGACCCAGCTGTGCGAAAGCCTGGTTATAACTTGGAAATCTAACCCTGGTTTCGAACCTTTCCACAATGCCATGTGTTTTGGATTAAAACGGTCGCACGATCGATCGGTACACTACCTTTCGAAAGGAAATTTGCTGACGATGATCCTTGACCGAACTTTGCTTCACCATTGGAAGCCTGTTGTAGTTGTATTACCTGTATTTAGTCGAAAATGTTTGCAAGGGAGGTTTTAAAAGCACCCTTTCAGTTAAATAAATATCCCTTGAAATGAAAAGCAATATTTCGACAAGTTTATGGAAAAAATTTATTTTTCGAAAAATTCTACAACACATCCGATTTTGTTTCTTCTTCCGTTAGACGCAAAAAAAGTTCTATGAGAAATAAGACTTTATGAGATACAAGACATTTTTTCGACAAAGCAAAAATTAAAGGAAATATTTCACATAATAACGCCCAGATTTTTCATATTTTTCTAAAATTTAAAAAACTTTCTAAAAATCAAAATTACCTACGAAAGTAACCTACTGGAAGTAATAGAGTTGATCACGTCTAGACTATCTGGAACGCCAAGACAGAATCAGCTCATTCCGGAACAAGGAAGCACTATCTGTATTTCCATCAAAAAATGATACACTACGAGACGAATTGCGAAAAAGTTCAAGACTTTATTTAACTGCTTCAAAACTTTCGGAACGATAGAGCAAAGTTTGAAGCCTACGGTATACCGCGTAAATCAAATCGATTTATAGCGGTGTAGAATTCGATAGAACGAAGAAGTATTCCACGTGGTTGAAGTGTGGTTCGGTGCAGTGGTTTGATTTATGTAGTTCAGTTTAACGTGATACTATTTAGTTTGCACCGCGATATACAGCGCAGGTCCTTAGGATAACATTTACTTGAATTTCATTTCAATTCACTTCAATTTGGCAGCGTACGAATTTTATTCTCTACGATTTCGTTCGATTTTTTTGTTCGGTACAATCTGATTCGGCTCGATGTAACGATTCCAGTTAAACATATAGCGTAATACCGGTTCAGCGTTTTTTTTCTCCTGTTGTGTTTTTTCTTTTTTCTTTTTTCCCGACGATACAATGTGGCTCCATTCGATTCAGTGCTCGAGTGCACGGCGGCACCGTTTAATTCGATTTGATTCGAAACAATGCAATTCCCTACCATAGACCGCGGTAATGTTCGGTTCAACGTTGAGTCATAAACTATACTCGCCGTGTACCCACTCTAACTGAATGCGATTTGGTACGATTCAAAGGCATAATTATTGGAATCTTCGCAAAGCACGAAAAGATGCAGAATCGAATATCGACTGTCGTTTGCTTTCATGCGATTCGGATTCCCGTTTCAATGGAAGAATTACTGCGGTTACAGATTTTCTCTGATGTAATTAGAATTGCGATTCTGGAATGATCGCCTGTTAAACGATCCCCGGACGTCGAACCTTCGTACCATCGTTTTAATCGCACGTCAAATATTTTATACGTTATCCTCGCGACGTTTATGTATCTCGTCTTACGCGAATAGACTGCTTTTTTATCCCTTTGAAGGAAAATCTTGAATGATCCCTTACCTTCTCGAGGGACAAATCGCCACCCTCGATCGCTCGGAAAGGGTACAGAGCCACCACGACTTTCGTTCTCATCATTATCTTGTCCTGGAACACGTGTTAATTGCTTCGTTCAAATTATTTGTTTACGGTGGAAGTTAATTGCGTGGAAAAATATGTTACCTTGGTTTTAGAAGATGGGGTCCCAGGTGTGCCCCCTGGCATTATTGGAGTCGAGGGAGTCCCTGTAACACAAAAGTTACGATTTTCCGTCAGTCATCGTTTCGTTCAAAAGTAAAAATTTCAATACAAGTTAAACAAAAAAACTTTTTCTTACGCTATCCCAAATAGAGATCATATTGCATATATTTCTATTACACTGAATATATATTTCGTTAAATTAATTTTTCATTACATCGGACATTAAATCAATTGATTGTTAATTCGTTAAGTTAATTTTTCATTGTACTGGATATACTTCGTTAAATTGATAAAAAAAAAAAAAAAAAAATGAAGAAAACCTTATGTTTTGACGTTTTAGAAATTTAAATATATTTTCGTATTTCCTGCACGCGCGACTTGGAAAAAAATAATTTCCACCGTCCGTGAAAGAGTTAATTTCAATTACATGTACATATTATAAACAGAAAAAAAACGTGAAGAAACGCTCGTAAAATTTTGTTTGATCCAGAATTAGTTCTCATTTTTCACAGCGGCTTTCACAGCATTAGTCCGAGTTTTCCAGAGGAACGAAGTTGCCTCGTTTCTTCGCCGGGATAATTATTGAATGTAGCATGGGGAGAAGGACTTTGGAGAAGAGATCTCATAACTTATATCTAATGAGCTTACGTCGCTTGTGATGTTTTAATGAATACTAATGAACTCTAAAATTTTTTCCTCCCCCTCTTTCCCCGAAGGAAAAGTCGCTAGGGAAACGAAGCGAGTTTTTTTAACCGAGAATAATTGGTCTCATTCTCATAGGGCTCTTCTATGAAATGAAAAGGAAAGGGACAGTCCCCGTTTCTTAAATTTATAATTATCCCTTTAACAAACAGCGATATATATATTCATCGTTTTTCATCGTCTTAATTAACCAGGAATTACAAAATTGAAGAACATTCTTAACTAGCAGAATTACCGATGTTGCTTAAGTCGTAAATTCGAGTTGGCCTGGGGCGAATTTCATTATCGAGACAATTGACCATCTTTCGTTTCCTATCTCTGTCTTGGTCGACACGATAATTTAAAAACGATTAAAAGTTGTCCCATTCTTGTCAAATGACAACGATATTAAAACGAACGTTGACAAATGATTGTTTAACCATTTCTACAAAAATTTTACAACTACTTAACGACCTAAGTAAGAACACTTCCGACATCACTTTGACGGAATGGACGAGTCCGATTAATTGGTTAAATAAGACTCAACGTCGTTGGCTCGTTTCATCCATTCCCTTAAAACTTGCTACCGGTTGAAAGCAAAGCAGACAAGTTATTCCGTTTGCAACGAGATCTCCGCTCCATCGCGAGCTCTAATAACGCGCGAGATCATCCGGCATCCGACACGGTAATAAACGACAATATATCTGCCCGTTTTTTTTCCACGTAGACGTACGCTCTCTACGTTGTCGCGATATTCGTCCCGTACGGTCTGAAAAATAAAAAAGACGAGTCGTAACGAATCGCAGAAAAAAGGAAAAAAAAATTGAGAGACGATGCGAAAGATGAAAGAGAGAGAAAGAGGGGAAAAAAATTCACAGGAGGATAAATATTTTCGTTTTATTGTGAAGCGAGCGATTTACTTCGATGTCGGCGACATCGCGACGGATCTCGCTAATATTTCGCGAGCAGCTTGTCGGGGGATCGTTCCGATTCTCACATACCTAGCGATCCTCCGCTCCTCCCCCTCCCACCTCCCCATCGTATCGTTTTTTTACTTCTTGCCAAATACGTCGTGACAATGGAGATCCAGTTTCGTTCCGCGACTATTTTTTCCCTCTTTTATTTCTGCTTCTGTACTCTTTTTTTTCTCTTTTTTTGCTCCTAAGCGAACCGAGCTTCAAACGCGGCCTTTATTGGAGAATATGGGTCCGGAATTGTTCACTTGCCTGGGAACGAGACGGATGAATGAATATTTGCAAAATTAAGGGAACCAAGCTGTTTCATCGAGGAAATTCAATCTCCCGCGCCGTCTCGTCGATTTTAATTTACTTTTAATATCCCCATCGCCGATTTACGTTTCACTTTTCTTTTTCCCTTTCGTTTGTTTTCGCGAGGGACGTTCTGTCTAATCGATCTAAATCCAACTTTCTTTTGAATCTACAATCTGTAGTCTTCGTAGCTTAGCACGTGGAGTTTCGCTCTTTCGTGTTATACTGCTGCAGACAAATTATATGTATTTCTATCTCAATTTCGCTCGTTTTTCGATGGCGTAGCAAAGTGACGAAGAATTCAGAACAGGAATTCTCAAAGAAAAGAAATATATTGGTGTCCTTCAGAAGGGAAATAGTCGAGTTATTACGAAGCACTTTAAAAGTCCTTCAACAGCAGTTGCGTTCATTCAAACGTAGCTAATATTTTAACTAAAGGCTAAAAATTAAAACTTTCGGTTTCAAAAATTTCTTCTATCAATCAATTTGCCTTTTTGGCAAATTCCTTTTCCCAGAAACTTACTTTCGCAGTACTTCGTCATTTTATTCCCACTTTCTCAGAAGCGATAAACATCAATAACGACGTTATTCAAAATATGAAATGCACGATATCGTTAGTCCAGCTAGTCGAATCGTTAAGCTTTAAAGCTTGCATGCCACACACTGTGAGTACAGAGATCGAAGATGCTCTCTCGGAACGAGTAATTTACATCGATACCCGGACTTTTCCTAGAAATGATATTTTCACCCATCGATACAACGATTCTCTGTTACGGTCTCAATTAGCGTGACGCGTAACGAGGTGTTGGCTCGTTAGTTGGCCGATCCGTTGATAAAATACGCGTTACGATCCCGTGATTCCCGCACAACTGGACTTTTCGTTTTAATTACTCTCTCCTCTTAAAGCGTTCGAACCTCTCTCGATCAACCGGATTCAAGTTGTCTGGACGATAACCAGCAGCGTCGCATTAATCGGCACGGATTTTGCTTTGTTGGCTGATCGCCGCGATTCCCGCTAGCTCTCGATACCAATTTTATAAAGCGGGCTTTGTACAAAGTTTGTACAATTGATTACTGCTGCTATTATTAGCGATTATTAGCGAAAATTATTATTACTATATTATTATATTACTATTATTCGCAAATTAGTAATAAAACAAAATAGTTCTTTTATTTCATAGTAACACGCGCACAAATTGATTACTACCATTATCATCAGCGAAACTTTGCAAATTAGTAACAGCGTTGAACAATTCTTTTATTCGACAGTAACGCCCGTTACAAGTTACCAACGTTAGTAATGTAAACCCTTTTCGTCGTACGACAGCAACAAACTCAGTTTTATGAATCATAGAATTTTACAAAAGAATACATAAATTACATTCATATTAAAATAGTAAAACTGTCGCTTGTTCATTCGTTGGTAGTATTAATCGGAAATGTTATAGATTCACGCGTGTGTACGTTAAATAAACATTTATATCTCACTACGTACTCGATGGGAAAAAGAGATAAAATCCAAAAACCAGTGACGCGTTTGGGAAAGGGCTAGCGCGTCACGTAAATTTTCATCGTTCCGGTCATCAACCTTTACTTCGAAACGTACCACGACGCCAGAAACTGCAGCGAATCCATGATCCAGCCAAAGACAGCCATCGAGCCTCTCCTACGCCTCCTTCCACGCCACTTTTCCGAAGATGCTATCGTCGAACGCTCGGGTGAAAGTGCCGAGAACCGCACGGACTGAACGCCTGAACGCGGTGGTTTTACGCACGGGCTTTCACTTCACCGGCTACCGTCGAATTTCGCGTGCTCTTCGCGCCGAGTTCTCCCTTCCGCGGACGAGGTGGACAAATCGAGAAAACAATCGGGAGGGAAGATATTTCGTCGAGGACAGAGGAGTATCGAGAAGCATGGACTTTTGACACGGCTTTCACTCGCGAAATTTTTCGCAGAAAAAGAAACGCCTTCTCGGAGAAACAGCGAAAATGAATGAAGATAATAAATGAGAGATCGGCAGGGTATAGAAGGGAGAAAGGTACGGTTGTACGGGGGAAGGAATAAAGAGAAATTTTGAATTTCACGGAGGACGGTGTGACGACGTGCGGTTAGGACGATGACTCGCGAGAGAGACGCGGTTGCAAGCAAGAGTGCAGGTGCGTGCAGCGGCCGCACTGGATGCCGGAATATCAACGGTGAGCGAAGGACGATACCACAGCTAGTCTCCACCCTGTCTAGACAAAATCAATGCGACCTCAACCTCCTGCATCCCCTCCAGCATCCCTTAGACCGTTCAACGTCCCCACGTGCGTGCCTGCCTGCCTGCCTGCCTGCCTCTGCCTGCCTCTGCCTGGCTTCTGCGTCCCTCTCTCTTTCGAACTTCCTCTTCATGTCGAGTTTCATTACCGGAAGCAGTCTGCCGCTGCTCCACTCTCTATGGAGTGTGTGCTAAGTTCACCGACCATGGATACAAGTTGCTACTTCTTCTTTCTCTTCTTCTTCTTCTTCTCCTTCTACTTTGGGGATTTCTTTTGTCTTTCCCCCCCCCCTTTTTTCGTCTCTTTGTTCTCTCTTTGTTCTTTCTTTTCTTTTTTCTTTTTCTGACGGGCCCGGAGGGAGGAGGAGGAGGAGGAGGAGGGAGAAGATGCTTTCTCATTCGAGAGGGATGATGGCTCTCGCGCTCTTGCACGCGGTGTCGGTGTCGATTTTTGTTCGTTCCACGTGGTGGGGGAATGGAACCGGAGGAAAATGCAATTTCAGATCATCGTGTTAAAAACGTCGACGGGACGGCAAAAATGTTTATTAACCGCCAGTTGCCGGGGCGAATTTTCACGCGGCCGGATTTCGTTTCGGGGTGAAATACGGCCGTGTGTTTGGAAAACCGATAATGCGTGTAAAAATGTCCGTGTCACGGAGGGATGGCGCGAGAGGCGTTCTCGACGTCGAAACTCGACGCGGCGACTGTATATAAATTGGAAGTCGCCTACGTGCAATTTCATCAACTAACAGCTAATTTCGTCTAGTGTCTCACTGTTCTTTTTGTCCATCGTAGTTCACAGCTTCAGTTTCTTTTATAAATCACCAGATGATAGAATGCTGGATTAACATTTAAGAAACAAAATAGCAAGCAGTCATTTTTTTCAAACAGAACTTGATTATGAAGAATGTGATGTTACATCAATGTGTAAACGATAAATCTCACGAGGTAAAGATTTTTCGAATAAAATGTGCTGGTAAATTATGAAATCTATTCTGATAGTTTCACCTGATCCGAAGTATAGTTTTATACAATTTAAGAAAACACCTTCCTATGGAAATCGAGCTTGCTCGTGGAAAATTTGACTCAAATGATAGTTTTAAAAGGAAAACTTAAAAAAAAAAAAAAACAACTAATCAGTGTGGAAAATACAACGTTAAGCGAATATCAATGTAACGTTACCATCATGTAAGAATTTAAATCACATAAGAATCATATTACAGATTACGTAGCCATTACCATCGACGACGTCTCTGATACTATCGCGAAACTCTTCGCACGTCG
Organism: Melipona quadrifasciata; assembly: GCA_001276565.1. Taxonomy (NCBI): domain Eukaryota; kingdom Metazoa; phylum Arthropoda; class Insecta; order Hymenoptera; family Apidae; genus Melipona; species Melipona quadrifasciata. Next base: position 337,909 of record KQ435747.1, read on the forward strand.
TCGAACGGTAAAAACGTAGTATCACGCTCTATTTATTCGCTCGTTTCAGCCGCGTATATTTGCATTCACATTTCGACGAAGATGAGAATAAACGTTCTTAAAGTGTTCGAGCACGGGTATGCAACCGCGATGCATTAATCTGAAAAATTGAAGAACCACGATTCAACAGTCTCTCCTTTCTCTCCCCAAACTCGTCCTCCACCTCTCTCCCTCCCCCGCCCCTCTCCCGTCTCTTGGTTCGTGAATCGTGAAAGAAACAAAAGAATTAACCTCGACCGATAGAATCGTCCGAGGTAATTGCTCGTTCGAGCAGCAAAATGTTCGCTAGTGACGCGAACTTCTATCGATAGAGAGAGGAGGGGAAGGGAGGGAGGGAGGGAGAGACAAAAGGAAAGAGAACGAAGCGAACGCGGAACAGACGACTTGTTTCGAGTAATTTTCTGCGCACAATACGCGACGTACGCGTCGTTTGGGGCCAGTCGAGGTGCAAAAATACGCAGTCGAGTGCGTTTTACGGTCTTGCCACGGCTCGGCTACTCGAAAAATTTATCACCGCGGATTTATTATCTCTCGCCTGAAAAATTGCGTTGATAAGTGCGTTCCGCGCGGCGAGGTTCGAACGATTCTCTTGATTGAACCGAAAGATTCGCGACATTTCCCTCCGTGAATTTTCTCGGGGCACGTATGGATTTTTATATTTTACGATCCACATATTTTCCTCAGTAGCTTTCGTCGGGTCACTGAGCAATAAATGGTTCCGGCAGTGCTTTTATGGGGGCTTTGTTTCGCTCGTTTTGAAATTATCAAATTATTTTGCCCGTTTCTGTTTGTGAATATAGAATTGGTCAATTATGTCCTGAAACGGGAAGAATTATAAGTTTCAATCAAAGTCTTTTATGAGATTAATATCAATAAATTTATGATGAAAGATAAGCATATACGTGGATATAAACTTTTTAATTTTAATTTTGAAAATTAAATAATATTAACACGTATAGATATAGATTTATACATTTTATTAATACATGTAGATACAGATTTCTTAATTTTAATTGAAAAATAGGTTACCTCCACTGTCTTAATCTAAATTAATATAGAGTGGATCAAAAATAAAGAGCTCAAATTCGCGAATGCTTTGGCGGTCGACATTTGAAGGAAACAATTTTTAAAACATAATGAAAAAGTCATGTTTGAACTTAAAATCAACAAAATTAGCTGTTTCTTATATTTTGATGTTTTATTAAAAAAAGAAATAGGCGGGAAGAGACTTTTGGTCCACCCTATATAATTGCAAGCGGAAGTACATCAATTCAATATTCAGTTCATTCTATGAATACTGTTTATTAAGTAGTAATGATCTAACAGTAAGAGCAGGTTGTCTTAAATTTTACAAAGGTTTTAATTAAAGGCATTATTTAACCTACATTAACAAGTGACTCCATAGGTCTTTCTCGTTACGAGAGTACCGTAATTTCAAATTCCTCATCAAGGAAAGAGATTTTGATAGATGTGCCTCACCGAGTAGAAGTTCTTGGGGGGGGGGGGGGGGAGGAAGGAAAAAGAAGAATACGTTCGTTTTGATTGAAATCGGGGCCGTTCGTTCTCGAAACTGGGACACGACTCTTCGACTAACTTGAGAGCCACTTTATTAATTTATCAACGCGAGAAGAGAGAACGCGCGAATTTCCTCGAGGAAACCGGATGATACTTCGTTCGAACGAATCTTTTTCAGAATTTTCGACTTTAATTACAGAAGCCGAAGTTTTCGTGAAAAGTTTCTCTCCACAGTCGGCCGACGAGGAAATTTCGTGTTTCGCGTATAATTGCATAATTTTGCTCGGCGATAACTATCTTTCGAAGATTCACGCGGTCGAAACCGTGTTCTGTAAATTAGCGAGTGAGAGCCAGGGAAAAGGTGGCACGTACATATGTACGTGCACGTGTAACGCACCGTTTATCGATAAATCGTTGCAAAGAGAAATTCAATGACTTTTTCACAATCCGCTGTCTGAAACCTCGGAACGTTCGAAATTACTTCTCTTTAAACGAAATTATTTCTCCGCGGAATAGCATTCTCAATCTACAAATGTTAAAGCGATCTGTAGATTTTCAAATCGCATTTTACTTGATTTTTTCACAACATTTAAAATCCCAAAAATTTTGAAAAGCAACTTTAGGAATTATGCGAGACTTTTTCTTGCCATTGTTCCAATCTTTCGATATTTTGAAAATTTTTACCACCAAAGAAAGTCACATCCGATAGAAATTCTACCATTTGAGAAATATACATTCTGAAATCGAAGCACTGCATCTGATAGACAGTGAAATATATGATAAGAGGTGATAAATTTAATTGCCATATTGAGTCATCACAGTTTGACCCACGAGTGACAGTACACACAGAATCATCCGTTATATCATCGTAACAATGATGTACAGCAAGGGAAATTCCCTGCCATTGGTTTATCTTTTTGACCATCGAGATATCTGTTCTCCTCGTCGAGTGAATCCCTTCGACTCCCTACTATTGCGGTAGCCATCAATGGCCAGCCAGAAATACCCCAATCTCCCAAAAGTTTACGGAAATGGAAGAGCGCGAGAGAAGATGGAAGATCCCCCCCTCCTCTCTTTCTCTCGATCAAAATTCAGAATCCAACTACGATCGTGGACAGTGGAGGAAACTCTGGTTCCTATGCACCGACGACGATGATCAATATTCGTCACATCGTGAAAACGGGGTAGGGGTAGACATTGTCAGTGTTGGTCGGACGATTCTTCATATATATATGAAGATACGATAAGATGTATATATATATATCGTATCGTGCAACTGTTGCCTCGGCGAGGAATGATCTTTCGCGCATTGAGAGTTAAGCGCCGGAACGTCATCGGGGAAATCTTTTCCACTCTCTTCTTTCGTTTTCGTGTTGAAAGCTTTATTGCCGCGTGATTCTGGATAGTATTATTGCACGACTCCGGTCCCACGAGCTTTTCTCTCCCTCTCTCTCGTCTCCTGTTCTACGTTCTATACTTGCGATGAAATCTTCCAGCTGTTCGCGCATTGTTATACATCCTTATTTTTGTTCTTTTCTTTTTTCTTCCATTTCTACGTTCGCTGCGGCGGCTTGCTGATGCGTATCACTTTTCGGAGTTCATTGATCGAAATTTGTTATGCCTAAAATCACCTCCTACTAAAATAAATCCGTAATTCTTTTATTAAAAGAATTTCCTTTTTACTGATCAAAATTAGACGAAAAATGTAAAATTAACAAACTTGAATTTTTAATTTAAAATTAATAAAATTAGTTTTTTCTTATGTTTTATTAAACTTTTGGCCCACCTTGTACATGAACGCGTTGTAAGTACCGGAACCTCAATTTCGTAAATTTAATACGTGACGCTCGTACTGTATTAAAAACTACACGAATTTGACCTAACCTAAACTTAACCAGTAAAACGAACGGGTTATACTCTAAACAAATTCAGGTCTGCTATTTTTTGATATTTTTATAATAAGCAATTGTCAGAATGCAGATGTGAACACTAAAGAGCGACCAATTGCGAGAAGCAATTTAAAAAAGAAAGCGAGTGGATAATAACTGAACTTGAGTAATCAGATAAAACTTGATTAGCGAAGTAAGGACTTTTAAGAATCCTAGGGACTTTTAATCCCGGCCTATCTTCCTTTCTGTTAGATAGAATTCGGACACGTCCTCGGGAAGGAGAAGAGAAGCCCTGAAAGGAGTCCCTTTCGCGAATCTGGCAACGCTTCCATTATGATTTATCCTCTCGAAATCGCAGCGTGTTTATAGCGGCGATAAAGAGCGGCTTGCTTTTGGATATCTGGGGCGCACAAATCAAGCCATAATGATCCGCGAAGTTCGACTTGAAAACGCGAAAGACTCGACTTCCTTAAGGGAGTCGTTATTTCGGTCAGAGAACAGTATGGTCTATATTCATCTTTCCTCTCGCAGATATTTATCGTATAATAAGATTCAACATAGAATAAAATAACAACAAAAACAACGGGGATAAACAGTAAGAAGAAAAAATAGAAAACAAAAAGCAGCGACGTTCTTTTCGAGATTTACGAAACGAATCTTTCGATAGTTTGCGAGAGGATTTCTCGTTATTGCGAATCGGGAAGGAGAGTAGAGTAGAAAAAGTGTAAAAAAGTGTATAAAAAGCAGCAGGTGAATTAGAGACTCGAAGATTTTACTATTCGAAAGGAGAATTAGGGAACGCCAATTTCAGGGACGAAATTTCACGTGAGCAAAGTTTAAATCGGGACACCTATTTCCTCCTCATGAAATACCTTCCATTCCGTCTCATTCTCTCATAATTACGCTTAAATACTGTCGGGATAGTTATGTCCTTGCCGTCGAAAATTGGATTTCAAAGGAGGCTGATTGCGTTCTGTCCCTAGAAACTGCTACAAACTGCGACAATTCACGACCGCGAGAGCGCAAAAATAGAGAGTTATTCCCTGTCAATCATACCCCCACCGTGTAATTTCCCCAATAATACAAATATTGTGTTGTTCTAACGAGAAAAACAACATCGATTCTACTTGTATCGTTAAACTCGTCGAGGTAATTAAACGAATCTCACTGATGGAAATTAATTTCCGTTCGGTTTGATTAGAACGACGCCTGTGAAAGTGAAGCCTCGTTCAGTCAATGCTCGAATTCTGATAATTGAACTTCAACTATTTTTCTCCTTACTAAATATTTCTTTTCATATTGAATTTTTTTTTCGTTGAACTCTTGTTTTGATTTCCCAATTAAAAAAATATGATTGATCATCACAAAATTTTACCCAATCTCAAATTTTGTTTCGTTCTCATTAGTACTCAGATGTATTATATTTAAATACTAACTGTATATATATATCATTCTATATATTATTCGATTATTCGAATGTTACAAGTGTTACGAGTCTTTCTAATTGCGAAATCGAGATGATCATTGCCGCAGATCTAATTATTATCTAATAATTATCTAATTGGCAAAACATAAAGTTCATCAAGAATTGAGACAATTATCGTCTTATGTTATTGTAGCGGCCTATGATTCCTCGACTACGAGTTTTGAACACTGACTAGCACAAGCCGCAAGTGGCTGCGCGCCTAGCGTCGAGGTCCTACCGATCTCCGACGTTAAGTAAGCAGAGTGTGTGGAACCCCGCTAGGAGGAGGGGTGTCGGGGGGAGGGGGGCGCCAACTCTTTAGCGGGTTAGTTACAATAACAAGCGTTTGGGGTAAGGAGTCGCTGCCATCAGCCCCACTGATGAGTCTAGGCAGTGACTCCGAGACGAAACGCATCCTTAAACATTTTATAACTTTCTTCTCTCCTCTCACTCACTATTTTATCCCAGTTCATACGTCCTTCCATCTCCCTTCCTACAGTTATCTATTTGTTGATGAAATTATAATACAATAATTCACATCATCTGAATTAGTCTATGAAATAGTTTAGGTTAAAAGTGTGCAGTATAAGATTAAATAGAGAGAGACCACTGCAATTATTCACTAGAGGAAACAAAATTTCTGTCTAGTTCCAATTTCCGTGCCTTCGTAAACATGAAAAATTGCGCAAACATCCGCTGCTTTTACCCATTATTGTTCCATCTTATCATTCGACGATATGCGCGTATATCGTCACGAAATCGCGATCGCGCGCATAAAGCGTTCGTTTCGCAATATCTCCGCGAAAGTAATTAAAATTTCAAACAATTAGCGAGGAACGTGAATGCCGAAGTGAACGCGCGAGAGTTAAAAAAAGAAAAAAGAAAAAGAGGAAAAAAAAGAAGGCGCGATGCGATTGCGTAATAGAAATATATATGACCCGGCTGCGGCTGCCGGGAAGTCTGGTTACTTTGCGTAACAACTTTAAATTCCCTATTGTCTCCGTGCGAACCGGTAATTACCTGGCGTCCCGACATCTTTCGTGGGACGTGGCCAACGCGTCAGGATATCTCCCGGTCGTTTTATGGCCAACTGCTCGTGCACAATGCACGATGCTCGCAGACACCGGTACACACAAATGCACCTGGAGGATACGTGGTATCCTCGTTTCGTTACCGACGATTAAAAACGATAATTAATCGCTTTTCGTGTAATTGGCAGCTTGACGATATCGTTGGGACGAGGGTGCAATTACGATCGCTTCCGATAACAGAGATAACATCGTCCTTGATCCTTGCTGCGTTCTTTCGAACCATTTCCGATGCAATTAAGTTTGAAAAGAAAGATGAAAATAATTTTTCCATCGATATTCTCTGTTTAATTTTTTGTCCCACTTTCTTTTTTGCACGTAATGGAACTAAGTAAAAATTGAAGGAATTTATTCAGAGAACAGAGTTATTCCCCTTCGTCTGAGAGAGAGTTAATCGATTGGTAAAAGATCGAGCGAGAAGCTTTTCTATTTCTATTCAATCAGAATTAAATTCAAATAGAACCTTTCAATAGAAGGTTATTATTGATCAGAAATTTGGAATCGTTGGACATTTCGTAGAATTTCGGAATTTAAAAGTATGTCAACTTGGATTCTGTTTCCAAATTGATAACAAAATTTTAGAAGATTAACTAATAAATATCATAAGATTAACTTATATATGATAAGATATAATAACATATTATAAGATTAACTAACAAATCACCGGGAAATTTATATTAATAACGTATTAATAACGTATTAATAACGTCAAAAGTACGAACGTGAAACATTTGCACGAATCGGAGTTTATCCAGCGTTCATCGCCACGAGAGTTGAAATATCTTGACTCGAGCAACGGCAAAAAGTCGGATAGTAGAAACAGTAGAGAAATTCGTCGAAACGGAGAAAAATTTTCTGCCACGTAAATTTCAATGGAGATTGTTCCACTCTGTGCCATCGGCGGTGTATATATACCCGGAACAGTCGGCGGAGGATCGCGAGGTTCCGTATCCAGGCTCTCGGCCCGCCATTTAATTTAACCAAAAATAATTCTTCCTGTTCACCTGCGACCCGCCGCGCATCTGACTATCTAAGTTCTTAATTAGTGCACGGATAGACGCGTTGCCCCGTGGATCGGGCCCGGATGCAGCTCGGTTACGAGTAATTTCCGTCGGAATATTTGGAGCGGCGCGCAGGCCGTCGAATTTCCTAGGATACTCGAAATTATTCGGTGTATTCCGTGAGATCGGGATATAATCGGTTGTTTCAAGCCTCGATGAAATCTGAGCGAACCATCCTATTGTTATACCGTCTGTGTGATTTTTAGCACCTTTTGCAATTGTTCTATCTGAACATTCATCGCAGATAATTTTCAGTCCGTATGTACTCAAACGTTCAAGAATTTCATTAGAACTGCGAGAATGAGACACGAACAGTTTTTATTTGATCAAATTTCAAAGCAATGTGAAGATGTACATCTCGACTCAAAAGTTTCAGTATTATTGCTGTATATTTTTAATATGAGAATATGAGAATATTAAGAATATTAATTTTTCATGTTTTTAATATTCTGTATTCATTGTAGATAATAAAATTTTGAAATAGCACGTGTATTTTATAATATTATTTTACAATTATTCGTATATTAAATACAGTACAGATTCTTTGTTATATAAAGTACCATTTTATTTTTCCAACAATTGAAACAATAGTAATCTCAAGACTTTTGAAAACGGGCGTGTGTATAAATTACAAAATATCCATTGCAAATGTACATGCAGTATAAGTAATTACTTTAATAAATTACACGCATAGTAAATGATGGTTCACAGAATATATTACAACGGATAATTAATTGTTTGAAAACTTTATGAAATATACGTGTACTTGTTGTAACGTATAATTCCTGTATATATTTCCAGATATATTTTAAACATTTAAATAATATAACTATAACAATCGAGCCTGTTTCGTACAATACATATAATGTATTCATAAAAGGTGTCTAAAGTGTTGGAATACTTCCGCGAATTATTAACTCTCGACGCGAGATTAACGCGACGTGAGAAGAAAAGAATTTTTCCTCGGTGCATTCACGAAGGAGCGATCCTGCAATTAAGCCAATTCTTTCACTAGATTCAGTCGTAATTTTCCCGATTGCTGCTAATTATTATCGACGTTGATGCTTGCTCCTTTGTTATTAATTATTCGGGTAACGAGGCCCTTTTAAGCGATGCTGCTCGCTGTTAACCGGTTACTTCCGTGCGACTGCATTTCCATTCGCGCGTTGGAAAAATAATTGCGGCGTTAAAAAATTTTCCGCCCCTGTCGTGGTCTCGTGTTCTTTCCAAAAATCAAAGATTTTCCTCTCGTTTCGTTGCATTGGAAAACTTTCTATTCTGTAAATCTCTAATTCGTAGGCACTTTACGAAAGAAATACATTTAATTTCTTCGAGCAAACAGAACCGAAGACTAATTAATTTCAATTTTGCTTCGCTATTACTTCTTAAAAATGATTTCACTTTAAGAAATAACGATTGAAAGCGATTTGAAGTAAATAACATTTCGCGTGACTTTTTATTCCCAGTATGGACAAACGACGCGCATTCATAAATTCTATTCAGCAAGTTTTTAACAATCACGTTTCGTACTTTTGACACAAAAATGATTTCATACGTGTTTTATAACAACGTATTTGTTAGAAAATTCATATCCCGGTCGAAGTACCGAAGAGACTGCTATAATGGGAACATATACGCGCGTGCGGATTTATTTTCGCTAAATAACACGTGGGAAATTGTTTTAAAAATACGTCTTGTTGCCATTCGTGAAACTAGAAATAATAGATTGTTCGGAACTTTTGCCCAGTGAAAATAACAAACTCGTTCTTGCATCGTTCACTGAAATCGATGCATAACTGTCGATGAGAAATAAAATAACAATAAAAATAACAGAAAAAGAAAAAAAAATAAAAAAAGAAAAAAAAGGGAATATCTTTCTACGATTTAATATTTTCATTGCGCAAAGTTGAGATGCATTTTGTTAAATTTCAATAAATTTTAATAAATCCGTGCACGGTACCGTCGCTACGTGATCTCGACGATGATCTTCCTCGTCGCATAAAAAAAAAAAAAAGAGGAAGAAAAAAGAAAAAGAAAAAGAAATAACGAAGAATAATGTAACAGAGAATAATCATTCTGTTACGTGTACCTCTCTTCCTATGGACGTTGCAATATACCGCGTAATGAATACCACTTCGTACCAGCTGCTCCACTCGTCCGTATCGATTCCGACAGAAATTTTTTAATAACGACCAACTAAAACGAACAGACGCATTCCAATAACCATCGCCTGTTAAATCGTACTTTTCATAATTTTGTGAATTTAGGTCCGGTTGAAAATTCTCGAATTACGGGCATCGCGAATTAATTCGACACAACGATACATTCGTCGCGGCCCATTAAATATTCAGCATTTTCAATTTTAATAATTCTCATATTTATCGCGGATCGTGGAGATCGGTAATCACGAGATGTAAAATTACCGAAATGCGTCTCTCTCATATCTCGATACTACGAACGAGCAAATTTTCACTTTTTCAACGAGCACGTGAATTCTTTGTTCTCAATTATACGTAGAGATCGAAACGACGAGTGGTGCTGTAATATGGTGCTCCAGGAGCGAATTTTTAGATTATTTTATTTCACGTCAATTTCTATTGTTGTTTCCATTGTTTTACACTCTATCGAGTCACTCTTGTTTAAAAATAAATACAAAATATATTTCACTCGGAGTCAGCGTAGTGAGCATTTATCGATATCTCAACTACATCGTCCTTATATTTAATTATCAATATCATCGTCGTTGTTCAACGTGAAACTAAAAGTGCACATGACGTGCAAAACTGTACAAGATATCTAAACACCATACCTGTTACAACGTACGTGTGCAATATTTAACGAACGAAATAAATTTCCGCTCAGATTCTTCATTCACATTTATAAAAACACGAGTTTGCATGAATATACGCGGTTCATTTGTACAAAGAGCAGTCGCTAAATTCACACTGGTCAACTGGTCGTGTCGGTTTTAGAATTTCAGTAGCCACAACTGGCGGATGAAAAAGTGATCACGGACGAGTTCGAATGATCGAATGATCGAGATACTTAACGTATCTTGTAACAGAATTATGCATCAACCAGACATTATGGCAGTTGAATCGATCTTACAAACTCCAATTGCACTCGCAGACAATACATCTCTTTTTTCTCTGCTCTCTCTCTCTCTCTCTCTCTCTCTCTTGACTATTGTTTTCTTTCTCGTTCGTCTGGAAACGAAAAATCACCCATCGTCTGCCGCGTCTCTCCAGGCACTCACTAAACTCTGCCCCAACGACGACGAACGTTGTAATTTATCCGGCGTATTTGATGAAACCGCTTAAAACCTTTTTAAACGAGGTTTAAATCATTCGAGGTTGAAATGCACAATTTCCCACGCGACTACCCCCTTCGCTCTCGGCGGCGTTATCAGTAGTCAGCTTAATCGGCCACCACTTTTTTCCCCCCCCCCCTTTCTCCGTTCGCCATTGTCTCTCCCGCGGCATTCACCGAACCGACCGGATCCGCCCTCGCGTTCGTGTCGTGTTTTATTAATTTCTCTCACCGGGCTGTGCTTTTCCGGTTAATTCCCTCCTTTTCACCTCTCCTTCCTTCCTTCCTTTCTTTTCTTCCTTTTTCTTTTCTTCTCTTTTTTTCTGTTTCTTCGTTTGTTTTTCCCGCCCCTTGTTTCTTCGTTTGTGTTTCTCTCTTTCGTTTGATTACGAGATAACGCGAATGAAGAAACACCTCCTCGCGTTATTGAATTATTCACTTACCGAAGGATATACAGTGTTATATATCTTCGCGCAATTGTAAAATGATTTTATTCTCTCCTTTCGTCGTGAATTCTCTCATTTTGTTCACGAATCCGCGTCTTTTTTACAATTCGTCTCTCTTACGCGTTTATTATTGCAGAAAATTTAATTATTGGAAATAATCTAATAATAAAAAGTCGGAGATTATATTACAATATTATTACAGAAAATCATAGTATTTTTTGACAGATATAAATTCCGTCGCTACAGTCAGCAAAAATTAAAAACCGACCGCAGGTGATGTAGATTTTATTAATTTTTTATTTTTCAATTACAGCAGCGTCTGGCTAGAGGGTAATCTCGTTTGAAACGGGAGCGGTTGTCCAGGTGAATAAGTAAGTCTGAAGCTTTAATTCAATTATTGCAAAAATTCCAACGTGGGAATATGTGGAAAATGGCAAGTCCGAGCTGTTTCGTGATATCTCTCTAATAGAGAATGCAAAGAAAATTGTTACAGGAAATCTAACAATAAAATATCGGAGGTTGTATTACGACCTATTATCGTAGAAAATTATAGTGTAATATTTCTAGGAAAGGCTCATAAATATTTGATTTTAGAACAAGTCAAACAACGAATTTTGCATAATAGTTAAATACAGGTTATATAAAAATAGCTTGAAACTTACTTGAAATTTATAAGTGAAATATATTTATAAATAGTTAAATATAGCACATTAAATATAGTCTACGTAAATAGTTAGACTATACTTCAAATTTACTTAAAAATAAAAATTACTAATTAGATGGAATAATATTATGAAAGCTTTCCTCCATATTTATATTCTCTTTTAACTAAACTTCTCAATTATCTCTGCACTCTTAGGGAATGCTCGTATGCACATGTTATCAACGTAATATCATGTTTTTCACGGCGTATCCTTATCTCGACGACTAAATTACCAGCGCGCGTTAATCACTTTGCATAATTTGTTCCTGTCTAAACCTCTTGATATCTGCGCTCGGGGAGCCTCGCGTTTACGTTATCAGAGGCGTTTATTCAAGCTCGTCGCGATAAACGGCAGCTAAATAAGTTGGTAGACGAGGGGTGCATTCGTTGCAGTGGCGGCAAACTCTCTCGAGTATCGATCTCTGTTCGAACACAGATAGCGATCGAACGAGAAACTTTTACTTTTTCACCACGAGTACGGAATAACTTGGGGATCCTTCCGATTATTTACCGATAGAAACACGCGCTTCTCTGTCCCCGATCGAGGACTGTTTACGATCGCGAAAGTTATCGGCTCAAGCCGATGCGAATAAATCGAAGAATAACTCCGGCGAGAAAGCGCCGGCTAATTAATTCGTAAATAAAGTTTACCTTTCATCGCTCGCCGATCGATTTTCTCTTTGCCGGCTACTCCCCGCTCGCGTGAAAAATCATAGTTCGCGCATGAGTTCAATTGACCGATCGAATTGGCGGAGAAGTGATTTTTTCATTAGGATTTTCCTAATTCGTTGGTTATCTCGTCGACTCGAAACTTGTGGCTTCGAAGATCTTATTTAACCCTTTGACGTACAATTACTAAACTGTATGTAGAGATCTATGTATTAAAAATTGCATTATTAATCTACTAGTAATAAATATTTACAATAGTCTAGTAACAATCAAGTCTCGTTTACAAACTTAAGTTCAAACGAAAACCACTTAAATAACAGAGATTGAATTTCTAACGTATTCGAATCTTCATAACGAAATTTATTGCTCGTGATTACATTCGTATCAATAATCCGAAAATCGACGCAGAATTTCCATCAAACCAGTCCATTCGCCTTTCGAGTGCTCCTGAATCGAAACCGTCGTTTACATTGCAGTCGCTTGCATGTACAAAACAGATCCATAAACTTCGCAACAATTGCACCCGCTGTATCTCCTTCCTGTGCACGAAACTCGAAACTCCCGGCATGTAACAATCTTCGCGAGCAGGCGTTCCCGATGTATGCACCTCTTGATGGATCGAGTTCGCGCGAGACTTGCGAAGCTCTTCTCTCTGTACAGAGAGAGAGAGAGAGAGGGCGTTTCGTGACTATCGTCTGAGACATTCTTTCGAGTCGAAGAAGAAGAATTGGACGCTGCTGAATCGTCGTTCCGTGTCCACGGAAAGAAAAACAGGGGAGGATTCGGGGTAAGCAGGGCGCGACGGGACGCTCGGCATCGTGCCCACGAAGGAAATTGCAGTGTCACGTTTTGCAAAAATGCCGCGCGGGACCTAGTCACCCTGGATTAGTTCCAGATATTCGCTGAATATTAAATTGCGAGAGGAGAAACTGCAAGAGAGAGAGAGAGAGAGAGAGAGAGAGAGAGGAGCTCGTCGATCGCGTCGCCGAACCAGCTCGCTTTTGTAATCTGTACGGGCTCGACGGCACGACGGGAGGGAAAAACGAGAGGTAGAAGGAACGGAAAGCAAGAGACTCGGGTCTCTTTTACCTTCACCTTCTCTCTTCTTCGGGGGAAGGAAAAGGAATTTATTGAATGGGATTAACATGAATTAACATAACATTGGACGGATGTTAAAAGATTCCATCTGCACGTCTGTCTGTCCGTGCCGCGGAAGTAGTTCCAGACCAGGCCAGACAGAGACGAGAGAGAAAGAGAGAGAGATATTGCAGCGCGACGTTTAGTAATAATAATTCCAACAGGCGCCTTTAATCTGGATTGGTTCCAACTTCTTCGAATATTAAGCCGCGCGAATAAAACACGAAATCACTTTTCGCTCGCGCGAACTTCTCGCCATCCACTTCTCCGAGCTTTTTCTTCCTTTGTTTCCTCCCTCCCCCCTCTCTTTCTCTCTCTCTTTCTTTCTTTTTCTCGCCTCTTCAGTTTGTATGAACTCACGTGCGACTCCGCGTTAAGAGAGATTAAAATATCCCGCCTTTCTCTTCCCGTGGAGAGCCGCCTGGCTCACCTGTACAGTTCCACGATTCCATTTGCCTTCGTTTAATCTCGATTCTCGCCCCCGCGCCCTTAACGAGCGAGAATTTTACGAATGCTTTCTTTGCGAGTTGATCCTTTCTCCTCTCGTTCTCTCGTCTCTCTTCTTCCTTCCTATCTTGGAGTGGTTTCGACTCCTCTTCTCAGGGGACAAGTTTTTGGAAACTAATCCGCGGAGAAGAATCGCGGAGGAGTTTAGAGAGAAAGATATTAATAAGAGGAGAGTCGATCAATCTCCATCTCGCGCTTTCTTCCACCGAAAGTTTAGCCAAGAGCGTTGAACTTGCAACGAAGGATCGCTCGGAGCTGTTCCATAATTGGGTCTCGAGAAACCTGTTCTCTCCTTCGGTCTACTCGGACGCCCGAAGAATTCGAGTGTTAACTCTTGAAAGCGGCCTCCTCCTGTCACCGTCTCGCAGTTGTTCATTCAATTTCGTACGGCTTTTGTACAGTGACAATTATCAAAAACGATCAGAAGATTCTTCTAATATTCCTACATAAATTTGTATTTAAAAGTGCTGGAAATATGCATTTCGTATTGGAAACAACATTCTTCGTTTAAACAATTTTTTCATCTATAAATTAACGAAAACAAACTGCCAATGAAAAGCATTGCCCGACAGCTTCATTTCGACAATTTCTGAATTTTGAAATTAACAATTCTTGCAGAAATTTGTGTTAGCGAGAAAAATGTACTGAATAGTGTAGAAATAGTTACCTACTTCAATTAGAAATACGATACTTTGAAGAAGCTACCAAAATTATATTTGAAAAACGATATAATTAATATATCTGTGCCTAATAATTGAGATTGGCGATTCAAATTAAAATTTCGAGTTCGAAAACTAAGCAAGTTAAGAGTCACTTTGACTCGCGTTTAATTTTCACCAAAATTTTAATAAAGTTCAACATTAGCGTGGATTTTTAGGATGATTCAATTATCCTTAATTAGTTTGGTTAAAGGAGCGCCATTGTGGGACGTTGATATCGGCCGCGGTAATTAGACGCGACCAATTAATTATCGCAATCAATGACGCTGACAGAACAGCCCGAAGAATTGCCATTCGACTAATTGATTCGTTTTCGATATACGACCCTTTAATGTCTTGCGATTAAAGACGCGGGTGGCCATAAATTGGCCATTAAATTTGTAATATCTTAAATTCGCGTGGCTTTCGTTAATTAATCCTCCACGTGTTTCCACGTTTCATCGATGCGATTCGGCACGTTAAAATTTAGTAAGATCTGAAAGCGCTTTATAAAATAATAAACTATTGCGTATTCTGGGAATAAGGAGATTTAGCAAATTTTCAGAAATATCGTGGATAAATATTTCTATTCGTGAGATCCTTTCGCGATTTTAACATTCAGCCGTCTCTTTGACATAGAGAGTATGTTGGTTAAGATTAAAATAATTAGAGGACACGTTTTTCGTGTCTCTGATTTTCATACTCGTTTACGTGTAAATCCTTTCAAATTATCATTTTTATAAAAATTGTGAGTTTACTCGACAACGTTTGAGCAAAGGACAAGTTTTTTGTCCAACTCAAAAATTCTGACGCATACCAAAAATCATTCACCTGGGAGGGAGGAGATGCTTTGTCGGACTCTTTCTTTCCCCGAAAGTACAGCTGCTGGATTCCGTGTAAAGGAACTTTTGACACTTAATATTTTTAAGAGGGTTTATTCCACCATAAAGTTGCAACCATAGTCAAGGATAATGTTAGAGTGTCTGCTTGATGGAAAAGAGTATGTTCTTCTCTTCCTATAATTTTTTTTTTATGGTAAATCGAAGGAAGAGGGAAAGAAGCTATGGAATTTGTTCTACGAATAAGTTTTTAGAGGACTATTACTGACTCAACGTTAGCAGTAATTGTGAGTTAATATTGTCAGGCCTACCAACAGCGATGCATCGCTGAGGCGATCAGTCTCGACCGGTCGTACGTTTCCGGTTTCGGCCATTGTCCCGAGGGGAGCACAGAGGTGATTTTTACACCCGAAGCCCGGTTTAGGTTTTTCATGACTGAAACGAACATCGGCGGCGCCTGCGTGCGGCTCGGCGCTTGCTCAGCGTAGTTACGCGCACTTCGGTAGCCTTTTAGCACACTCCAGTTACTCTGTTTCCCCGCAATTAAATCTTTTCGCCGGCCGTAATTCCGCCGCGCTTCGCGATTCCCATCTTCGCGCCCCCTTCCGCGTCTCTTTCTTCGTTCCCCGCTCTCTCCGCGGCCGCCGTTTGTCACCGAACACTCGACCGAATCTTCTCTCGTTTCGCGAGAATAAAACGGCATCGCGAGCCGGGGAGAAAGGAGAACGAAAAGGGTAATTGGTAGAAGCTGCCAGGCCATTAAGATTGCCGCGACAAGTGCTAACAGTTTGTCCGACGCGAAGTGGAGCATGTTGGCAAATGCTCGATGTTGCTAATTGTGTTTCAGAAGAGAGAGCTTCTTTTCTTCTTCCGAGTAAGTTTCGCTCGTGGGCGCGCAGGCATTATGGGAGATTCGGAAGGAAATATTGGAAGAAAGAAAGCTCGAGTTACAAGTAGATTTAAGGGTAGAACAGATTCTGTTTGCCTGTATATTTCGGCGTATATGTTGTGAATAAATTGGACAAAATGGACGTAGTATGTACTGTACTCGGGATTTCATGCGGATATTGAAGAACATATATTTTTCAACATTTCTGTGCTCTAGATATATCAGTATCGGATTTTAAATAAAGAATATGAAATACGGAAAGATATACACGCGTGCATTCTGTTTTTAAGAAAAAGCTGTATGAAACATTAACTTCTACCCAATAAAAAATAAAAATCATGCTTTACAGAAAATAATAGAAGTACGGTACAATACATACAGTGTTTACAATATTTACAGTAGAACAGAAATGCTAAAAACTGGATAAAGTATTAAAAGATATATAACAGCAACGAACGATATTACCTTCACTCTCGTTTGATATTCACTTTATATCGAACAAAGATTCAGAGATTATAAAAATTTTCTCGATGAATATTCTGTATACTTCATATCATCATCACAATCATCGTGCTTTATAAATCCTGTGAAAAATCTATGAAATCATTTATCAGCGTAACGAATGCGTACGGCCAGCATATCTTGACACAATCGGTACGGTGCAATTGCTTCTCGGTAAAGGGTCTCATTGTTAGTCTGTGACGAAAGAGTTAATTTATCTATCTATCTGATCGAAAGGAAAGATAATTAATGGAACCTAATGACGCTGTTCCGGCGGCTGGCACGCGTAAACAAAGAATCGCTATTTCGTTACTAGAACCAGACACGGAAGGGGGGCAACAGTTTGAGGACTAATGCCTCAAACGAGAGCCGGTCTCGTTAGCGCGACTCTAACCTAAATGAGCCTTTGAAGTGGATGCGCAAACGCTTTCAGAAATTAGGGCCATAGGGAACCTAGAATTTCATACTATATACACACACACACACACATACACACATACATATATATGTGTATATATTATTAGACACTCGATGTCAAGAGCAGTGCTAATGTTTACGAAGCCTTCGACCTGCTCTTTAACCAATCCATCCACTCAACCGTTTCTGCATTCCGGCGTGACTATGGACTGACTGTAGCCGATATACATACATACCGGGTTTGTATACCGACGAATCTCTACTCGTGGCGTTTGACGTCTGACACTTTCTATTCGACGCAACCGTTTGTGATCAGAGAGATCAAGTGATTTCGGTAATTCGGTAGTCAGACACAAAGCTGCGCCTTATTCTACTGTGTAGGCAGCTGTGTTCACAGACGGTGTTTTCAATGAATTTAGGTCTCGCGTGTATGTAACAGAGGAGGGTGTTTTCCCATTTTGATCTACAAATGCAATTATCTCCGAAATTATTCGTCAAATGCATTTTGTTTTGAGAGAACAGTAATTTGGCACACTTAGTTTGCATCAATCGGTGCAGCAGATCCGTTCTCTGCAAAAAAACTATTAATCTATCTACATCTAAAATTCACTAGCTTGGGAGATATTTTTTTACAAAATCTGTGCACGAAAGACAAGAACAGTATGAATATAGGAATACTGCTCTTGTTCTTTCTCATCTTTCATATGATAGATTTTATAAAATTGAAGCATGTCTTAAACTAATAGCTCTTCGATATACATAGATTAATATTTTTTTTTTACAGAAAATAACCTGCTGCTTACGTGCTAATTATGAAAAAAAAAATTACATAATTATACTTGAAAAGATAATAGTGATCTCCTACACTCTGTCTATCTAGAGACAAACCAAATTAGTATACCAAATTACTGCTCCCTCAAAACAAAATAAAAAAAAAAAAAAATGCCTTCGGGACATTTTTCAAATGACGAACAGTTGTAGGAGATACAGGAAATAATTGCATTTATAGATTGAAATGGGACATTCTGTGTAACAAATAAATAAAATACAATAAATGACAAATGAATTTACAAAGATATAAAATTTACTCAAATTTATTATACGCGAAAACTATTAGAGAGTCGTTACTACGAATGAATCCTTTGAACGTACAAATTGACGCGACAATATAAAATAACGACGAAATGAAACGAAATTCTCGCGAATTAATTGAATTTGAGAAATAGTTCCGATTAGATTCTGGTTTTTACTTTGTTAAGAATTTCCAAGCCATTTCGCTCGCGTTAATTCTCTGTGTTACACGACGTTATTTATTATTAGCATTAAGCTCCTTGCAAAATGAGAAACACCGGTGTAGAAGGAATATCCATTTCCGACTAAATTAGGAGTTCGTATAATTAAAGTGTTTTAGGTGGTTTGAACACCTCTAATTCCAGGAACTAAATCCTACCATTAATTATTATACTGTGGCAACGAGGCGACACTTGTTCAGTTGGGAATTTCTAGGGAGTATTAATTTCGATCCGGGTCGGCCGAGGGAACACGTTTCGCTCGATTATATCTGAATTTCGCGCGTCAATCATCCACGCTGAATCCTTCTTCTCGAAATGTAAAAAAAGAATGGAAAAATACACATTTACCCGTCGTCGATACGAAATTCCTTCTTTGAAGGATTTTCTATCTCTGTAACACCTTGTAACTTGAGCATATATAGAGTGGACCAAAAGTTTCTTCCCACCTATTTTTCTTTTTTAATAAAACATGAAAATATGAGAAAAAACTAATTTTATTAATTTTAAATTAAATTCAAGTTCAAACATGATTTTTTAATTATGTTTTAAAATCTGTTACAACAAAATTTTTTCAAACGTGTAATAAAAAAATTACAGATTATACATTATATATTACACTTTAATAAGAAGTGATTTTTGGCTCACCTTATACATTCATACGTCCACACTTTGGAAATTTCATTTTGTATGTTTTATCGTTTCATCAATACACCATTAAAGAAATACCAAACGATTCATGTATGCCAATCATCCGTTTCTGAATTTCACACTGGGTTAAACAGTTATTGCAATTAACTGATAATAATCTCGTAAGTAACTGAACTAATAAATTCGCTGGCAAACGAAATTCTAGTTACAGTAGGTTGAAATTTCCATATAGAAGTCTGCATAAACATTTATGGTCGCCAAAGCAAACGTAGAATCGCGTCTCCAACTAGGAACTTAGTCGAGGGAGCCCCAAGTTCGATGCTTCGAATACCATTCAGGGGATTGATGATTTTAAGACTTTGGCAAATTTGACGACAGGAGCCTTCTCTTTGCTTCACAAACATTTAATCTTCGTTCGAAACGAATTTACACGAGCCACAAAACTCACAAATGTTCTACACACTTTCCCCCTTCCCCCGTTAAAACGCGAAGAACCGCGACGAACACGAATTCACGGACGTCATTTTAATCAAACACAGGGTGTCTCGTAACATAACAGTACAATCGAATGGGAAGCTATTCTATGTGGAAAAATGAGTCGAAACAAAAGAAGGAAATCTTTTGATTGAAAGCCTTCGATTGAATGAAAAAATCTAGTGTGAAAATTTACCAAGCACACTTGAATTTAGCTAATTCTAGACGTGATTAGAGAAAAGACCAACTGAGATTAGGGAAATTATTTAGGAAATGCAAAATAAAAATTTTGTATCGAATCTAAAGTTTCATCAAGTACACGTGTATCGAGGCAATTTTTAACGAAACACGTTCAAAGTCTATTTTCTCGAAAACGAAGCTTCAAGGGAAAAAATTTCATTCCACCCTTTTCACTCGTGTTTGCGCGAGAATAGAGTATCCTCGTGTCGATTATTCGCGCCTATCCAGTCTACTAAACTCAACCGTACTCGATAAATTTTCAAATTTGATTTTCACGAGAACAGAGACTTTAATGAAAAAAATTTCACTCTCCTTTTTCCACGTAAAATCACCGCCTGGCGGTTATATTACTGATTATGGAACACCCTGTATATTCCAAGACTCTCACCGAGTAGAACTCTTAACAATACACTTCGATGTTCAACCGTTAACTCGCACGACGTCTTGGTAATCAAACGTCGTAGAATCGATAGAGGATCGAGTCGAAGTTCTGTCGGCGTTTTAATCAACCGGCGATTAGACGTCCGACTCGGTGAATCCTACGTTTAATCGATGTCGGGGCTCTCGATGATCGTTTAAACCAGCGACACAGGTGGCCCAAAGTGAACTCGATTTGCGAAAGTTCGAACCTCGCTTTCCATTCGGTCGCTTCCGTAATGTGGTTAACTCCAGCGTCTCAAGGTTGCCGTGAACTGTCAATCTCGATCGTTTTGAATTCCAACTCGCTGCCTCGGATGTTCCGTGCTTTTATCACTTGAAACGCTGGTTTATCACTTGAATTTCCATTCAAATTCCTCTGGATTTTCTTCACCGAGTGAGATGACTCGCAGGTATTGCATTTATCAATTCGTTAAGTTGGAGACCTCGGGAGTACGCCATCGCAGAGAGAAAGCAAGAGGATAGTTGAGATTGTTGGGAATAAACCGAAATGCTCAAATGAAAGAAAAGAAAGAAATCAAAATAATTTATTAGCGTGTGTTATCGCAATAGGTTTATCAATGAAACTGAGATACTCAAATGAAAAAGAAAAAAATCGAAATAATTAATTTATTAGTATGTGTTATCACAGTAGAAATTTGTTTTAGCTTTCAATAGGACTTTTTCCTCAAACATTTAACGAACAAAATTTGGCGACATTTGTTAAAGTTGAAAATAGTCTTTCTCTAAATTGAAAATAAAAGTCTCTCTATAGATGGACTATAGAGGGGAGTGTTCGAAACATCCAGATCTGATTAAAACTACCAGGCTACCTATCTCACGGATCCTGTTGTTGCCCAATCTAAGAAATCGCGACGAGTTGGTCAGAGTGTCTTCCTCGACGGACGTCAAACGATCGTGTCCGAGGAACAACCACTTTAGATTAGGATAGCCCATCGAATGGGAGGGCGGTCGATTCGATCGAAGCTCGAAGCTCGAGAGTCCTCAAATTCTTCAGCTCGGATAAGATTCCAGGCCGATTCGATTGTTGTCAAGATGCAGCTCCTCCAAATTCGCCAGACCAGGAAACTGCCTCGTTAGCCTGGATATCCTGTTGCCCGTGACCCAGGCTCAAATTGGTTATCGTCGGGTTCTCGAACGTGTCCTCGCTAGGCTGAGATCTCGACTAGGCTCATGGGATCGTGGATGCTCAGTGCCTGTTGGTGTCACCGTGTTGGCTAACGTTCACGAGAGCGGTAGATCGTGTAGTCGTTGCTCTCCCCACGTGTCACCTGGTCCAGCGACGTTGACAAGGATGCCGGTACGATCAGCGAGAGTAACCACGACATCACGATGCCAACCTTCTGACCAGATGCAGAGCTAAGGGGCTGGCTGGGATCGTTTCGCTCGGTTATATGCATTATGCATCGTCCGACTGCGCGCGCACATGTGCCGTATATAAACGATTCAGAGCTATTACTCGTCAGGGCAGAAGATAAGCAGGAAGAAGTAGGTCTTGATCGCTATTGAATTTGATAATTCTTTTTACCAACTTTTATTGCTGGGATTTATTGATTGATTTTGAGGTGAGAGCAGAGGGTGAGAATCGATTTTTTTTTTTTTTGGTTCATAAAGTGTTTCAATTTTCACACTTCGACTGGTATCTAATGTCCGCTGAAATTTTCTTGATTAGTATAAATGGTATTCTGGCGATTCTGATAATTGATTTGTTAAACCAAATCGTTCTTTTAAAAGATATCACTTGATTAACGAACTTCGAGAATTTGATGAGTGAACCAGAGGACTGAATTGATTTGACTTTTCTTCCTTGCAAAGCGTAACGCATGTCTCACTTTTCTGTATCGTCAGCACACGTGTCAAAGTTGGAAATAATGGATTAGATCGATTCACGGAAAATTGTTTTTCGACTTGAGATCATTCTCTAAAAGGAGCAATTTATTTTACATCCAAGATACAAATAATTAAATTATCTGTATTTCTGGAAACAAAATCTCAGAATTCGATGTAATTAAGGAATATTATTCCATGGATACGAGCAATCTTCGTTTATTTCGTCTGTTGAATTTGCCGTCCGTTTGTGCTAAATTTTCAAAAAAAATTCTCCAGCAGTCCCTGTCTATCAGCAACGAAATTCGATTTAACAGCAGTTGAGTAATTCAATCGCGGCACGTAAAATTTTTACAGACTAGCTAACGAGGAGTCCAGAGTAGCCTAATCGCTTAACCAACCGGCGATTAATTCTCGTGTTAAATCAGCTCATTTGTACCGCCCTGTGTGTACCTAATTTCAGTAAATGCATCACGTATCCGCGGTGCAAACGGGCTTCTAACTCGGCGCTGTTCAATCCATACAGTTGGAACCGGAAACGATATTAAACTCTTCCATCGATTCGTTTATAAATTCGAGGCATGCGCTCGCGAGCGACTGCGCGAAATTAGAACGTAATTAAACTCATTGAAAGCGTGATTACGTTCGTTCGAGGCTATTTTCAGGCCTGTTAAAAAGAAAGAAACTATAATTTCATTCGATTGGGAAATTTCCTGTTCTGATTACGTGAGAAACGACGATCCATGTTCAATACGTGGATATATAATACGTTCGAAGTTTAACTACCGAGAGAAAATTGCTTTTTGAAAAACTGTACGCGTACGTGTGCAATCGCGTAGACAATTAGAGACGTTCCAATTATTTTCATCGTTCTAAAAAATATTAAAAAATGTTGGATCGTTCAACGAAATCCTTGTTTCCTCAAATCAAAATTTTCGACTTTATCGAGACAAATTTTTAAATTATGGTTGTCTAGGAAGGACAAGAATTAATAAATTGAGTTTAACAGCTCGCACGCTAATTGTAAAATCTGCTATACGTACGCACGATGGATTTTCGAAATTAAATCTGTTCCTACTTCCGCTCGCGTTCGAGTCAGACATTCACATAGATAATGAATTCGAAATTCTAGCCGTTCAAATCCGTGAATTCACTTTCGAGATTCCCAACGTCGAGACTACTGCTGGAACTTTGAGAATCGATCGCTATTTTATCATGCAACTTCGCCGATTATTTCAAACGAGATGCGAGGAAAAATCGGCGCGGTTTGCCGATAGGATTCCCCGTTCTGCGCGACTGGTGAATGGAAAATTAATTATCTGGAAGTCGGACCTATCCGCCTGTCGCGCCGACAGAAAATGTACTTTGGGCTCGATTTGCCGAAGCTTCAGTGAAATTAATTATTTCGCAGTCAAGCCGGGGTTTTCACGCCACGTCCCGGCAATGTTTGACGTTCATATTTGCCTATCGTAGCTGGACGTTGCTTTCATTCTCCTTTCATTCGTTTCCTCAGGACGCTACGGTTCTCCCGAGCTCAAAACGTCCATTTTGAAACGCGATTCTCTCTCGCGCCGTGTCCTCTTTTTTGATCTTTTCACCCGATCGTACAAACTGCGTGTTAAGGACAGTCTAGTACAACCCTATAGTGCGGAACACCTCGTCTTGAGGCTAACTAAATTTATGGCGCGCTTAGATTGGAATTTTTCAAGTA
>KQ435747.1:361748-373558 GCA_001276565.1 Melipona quadrifasciata
CTTCAGAAAAAAGAACTAAGGTTTTAAAGACTGAGTGACTTTTTATTTTTCGCGTGTTTCATTTATGAGCCATTATCGCAGTTTTAAGAAATAGCGTCCAATGCGATTCTTGCGCGACTCGTGTATGATGAACGGCGAGTGATCCAAAAAACTTTGCTCGAAAAACAGCCAACAGAACATTTCCATCGAAGTTTCATCGAAATAAAATAAATTCGAACAAAAGCTCATGTTACTTCGTTACGGGTTGTGTCCGCTTTGTTTCTTCCGGGAGAGAGATATTCAACCGAAAGTAGATTTTTGCTATCTCGTTTTTAGATGGAACTTCAAACGCCATTGATGAAATAATCGTCGAAAAATATTGGACTGGCCGAAAAGTAATTGCCTCTTTTTTTTTCAAAATAGGCAGACACAGTACATTTGTCTTGAAATGTAATTAACTCCATTTTAAACCGTAAATTCATCGTACAATTTTACAGTTACCTGTTCGAGCTTGTTTTAGAAAAAAAATGCACGATTTTTCGTTAACAATCTGGCGTCGATTTCAAAATGGAAAATCAACGAAAAATATTTTCGTCATATTTTGCTGTTACTTCTGGAAAGAAACAAAAAAAGAGGCTGTATAAGCTAATACAAAATTATCTAATATGTAAAAAAACCTAAAAACAACCTAGTGTTAAAATTCGTTTGCCAAATTTTATTGTTGATGATAGTCAAATAAGCTGGACAATATATTTATTTCTCGTGAAAGAGAAAACCGCAGAATCTTCCCAATTAGTATTAGAACAGTACAGTTAAGAAACGATTGGATTAAAATTTATATATTTTAACCTTTTGTCAAACTTATTTTATCGAAAATATAGAACGAAAACGTATTTCTTTCAATGCACATACAATTTTTTAAATTATTATTACTATTTTTTAAACTATTAATGTTACCGTAGAATGACGAGAAGATTTAATGTATGAAAAAGAAGCGTGATGATGAAGCTTGTACAAAAAATATGATTATTTTCCTTCAACACTTTTTATACCGAAAATATAATTGAAACTTTATTGTCGTGTTTGCACAAGTGGGAATATCCTATCGTTCTTCTCCTTTCATTCCAACTTGATTACAATTTATTTAATCGTAACTCGTTCAATCCATCAAACTATCGCTAAAATTATATGAATTATATTACCGAAATATTCGTCCAGCAATGTGAATAAAAATTTTTTAACGCAATTGTAGCTTCATTCCAGAGAAACGGGGAATAATTTCCCTTTCTCTCCACGGTGATTTACGATTACCAAATACCGGTTCACGGCACACGTCCCTCCCCATTTTATGTTCGCCATTCCACCCTTAAAAAAGATATTCCACGCGCGTACTCTTCTGGCCCAGTAGCGGAGCGGCCGTCAAGAGAGAAAAATGTTCGACGAAATTTGACACGACGCGAGAGAAAAGAAAAAGGAAAGACAAAAAGCTGCTCGCTCGTAGGAATTTCAGGTGCGAGGCATTTGCGTAATTCCGCAGAAATTTTCTTTCCGTTTGTTCGACTATGAAAGAAGAACCGTTTCCATCGCGCGAAAATTGCGTGCCTCTGCAATTTCAAATTTCAAAATTTCCTATATGTATATATATATATGCGCAAAAATTTGCGCGCAGGTCTATTTATTGTTGCACGTCGTGGGATCTCGAGGTATGCCACGGAAGTAAAAAATGCGACGTCACGGTCGTGTTCAAGAGCACTGGTCCCGAGCCTCGTACCTCGAAAATCGGGGTTCTCGAAATTCTCGCGAATCCCGATAGTTTCGAGTCTCGAAACAGGATCCGTTTCGATTTTCACTCAATCCGAGATATTTTCGAATTCCCGCACACCTCAAATACACAATCGGTGTATTTCTCTGCGAGACGACAGAGAATTATCGACGATTTTTCCACGATTGTTTACACTTGGATTCTTTGCAAAGTCCATTCCGGTAGCCCTTCCGGGACAGCCCTTTGCGACATTTGTTCAGCTCGATCTGTTTATTTCATCGGAAATGGAAACCCATAATTTACCAATATTATGTTCAGCCGATTTCATAATGGCGGTCTGCTTGCTTCTCCGCGCGCGCGCGCGCGCGCGCGTATTTACACGTCTGCGTGTGTTTACCTATTTACCTTCTGTGGCCTTTGCGCGCGCGCGCGCACACACACACGCCTGTGCGCGAACACGTATTTATTGATATATACGTATTCAGCTTTGACATGTACACGCTGGAATGCGTCTCGTTCATTTTCTATTGTTTACACACATATGTTAGCGCATGTATGTTAATGC
This sequence comes from Melipona quadrifasciata, assembly GCA_001276565.1. Lineage (NCBI taxonomy): Eukaryota > Metazoa > Arthropoda > Insecta > Hymenoptera > Apidae > Melipona > Melipona quadrifasciata. Next base: position 364,055 of record KQ435747.1, read on the forward strand.
ATTTAAATACTTTCTCGGTATCATATACTTTCCTGATTGTGAGCGCTCTATTGTTCATTCTATCGTGAGCATATTACATCGAATGTTTCACAAGCATTACCGAACATTTAATTGCATAAAACTTTTTATTACTGGAAACACACAGTGTTATTATACTTTGAAATTAATGATTTATCGAGATGGAAATAATTGTAATCGTTACTATTGGTAATAAGTATTGGAACATTCGATGCTCAATGCAAATTGAACGTTTCTCACTTGTCCTATTATAACTTTGTTATTTCGTGTTATGTACATATACATATCTTGTAACGTGAAGTACCAAACGAAGTAAAATTTGTTAAAATCTCCCAATAAATGAAACAAGTGGGTGTATGTTATATTTGAGAATTTAATACAGTTTGTATTAACAGCGTCTGAATGTTATTGAAATTGGGTCAATGCGCGAAGAGATATTTTATCCTTTCGCGGGATTCGCAGACAATGTATTCAAAAACCGCTTGTTCTCACGATACCTGCTGCAAATTAAAATTTCAACGTGCTTGACGAAACTCGTTGGAATTTTTCTATAATTTGGAATTTCGTTTTCATCGAAAGAATTAAATTCCCTCTTTTTTTTTTTAATATATCTTTTAATCGTTCCGTCTTCTCTTTTGTTGTCAACTGCGACGTCTTAATTTCGAGCGAGAATTTCAATGGAAATGCACTCGACACGCGGACTTGTTTGTATTAATAACCAGGTGATATTAGCTTCGAATACCAGTTTCGTTATTTTCCTAATTAAGATCGGACGAGTTTGCTTCCCGGTTTAGGTTTAATTTAGTCAATCGAACGTCCATAAATAAGCATGAAACGACACAGTCGTTCCTAATTATTTTAAAATGGATTCCAATTTTTAATTACGGTATTATCTAGCTCATTAACACAAGCTCATTACTTTATACTTTGGCTTTCACTACACTTTGGATCTCACTTTTGCGAGTCTAGCGTTGGTTTTTGGCGAATCAAAAAATACACTCGATATGTGATCATGAGTCACTCGCGTTCAACGAATCAAATTTAAAAGCTATTCGTGTTTTGTCCACGATTTCGTAATTAATTTTTTGTAATTTTCAACCAGACTCTGAAAAAACAAATCATTTATAATGATTCTCATTTATTAAAAAAAAGTGTTAATGTTAAAACTTTTCTGACGTTCTTTTTTTCCTATATGATTTATCGCAGCAAAATCAGTAATTACACTACATTTATCGATAAAAGTTAGCTTGTCAAATCAGAGATTTTTGTGTAGACAATTTAGAGAATCTAATACAACACCAAACCCCCCATAAATTTCAGTTAATTTCAAGTGCGTGCTAAAAGTATCATGCAGGCAACAGGATGGTTTCCAGAATATTAAACATCGAATTCGAGGCTTCAAATCATTTTTGTACGTTTTATGAAAATACTAGTGCAAAGTCACGTTTTCGTATAATAACTGCTGCAGAAAAAAGAATCACGCGTACGCGTGACTTACGAACGAACGTGCATGCTTCGTCCTCTTTGATCAAGGAAATTTCCTCGTCTTGACGACGCCAACCTCATTTCCATCGTTCGTAAATTGCAGGGGCGAAAAGAAATATCCGAAAGGTGTCGCTCGGTGTCTGGCCTCAGTATTAGAACGTCGATCATAATGATCGATCGCCGATGAAAAAAGGGCAGGATCAGCTGTATTTTATCCAACTCGGCTCCGACACCGTCGCTCGTTTGTCTTTCCGTGCATTACCATCGAAAACCGTCAGCTGCCCCCTTTTCGACGACTGTTTCCGTTCTCCTCTGGCGAACTCTGTCATCGACGCGTAGTTTGTAACTATGTATACTTGCGACTGTACATCATTGAATGGTTTGATCGAAAATATCTTCGCTTCGTTAAAGAACAAAAAAGCTCTTATTTGTGCTGTCGCGTGATTTGCAGATATTAATTCCGAGCATGAGGCTCGGTTTTATAAAATGGGGAGAAAGATTACATTGCCGAAGAGTTTTGACGCCATTTACGATTTACAAGAGCTGCTCATTTATAATTTACAAGAAACACAGTTTTTTAACCTCTTGCGTTGGAATGGCGTGCCACGCACGTCGAGAATTTTTTGTTTCAAAATTGCAACATTCTCTCAGTTTTAAGTATATTTAAGTATAATCCAGGTAAAACAAATAATAAATTTATTACTTTTCGATAATTTCTATCCAGTGATATCATACCGTGAAGTTCAAAAAGAAAGCGACGAATTATTGTATACGGTTTGGTCACTCGTTATGGTCCGCAATCAGTTGTCGGCGCAAGTGGTTAAATATACTGTTTAAATAGTTTTTTTTTTTTTGCAAAATAGTGTACACTGTAAAATTCTTCGTTAAAAAACATTAATTTCATCAATTTTCACGAAAATTGTATCTTCAGGAATTTCCGAGATATTTGACAAAATATGTTTCGGAGCTTCAATTTTGAGGGTAGTTTTCATCTCTTTAACATTGACGATTGCCGATAAAAAATACGTATCAAATATTTCTTCGAAAACTACATTTATGCCATTAAATTTTATGCTTCATAAAAATAGGTGATATTTTCTTCCCTTGTTAGTTTGATAGTTCCTCCATCAAATTCAAATTAGTTCCCACTTTGTTCGGCGGGTCATACAAACTACTTTTTCTATCTTTCTTCAACTTTAGCAGCTACAGTAAAGAAAATAATTTATACGTATACATATATTTCTCATGCGAATATTATGGTCGCGACAATCTCGACGCAATGGAGGGGATAGCACTAACGATCAGGAAAGTGGGGGAGCAAGGGTCGCCAGTTAGCTACTTCTGGACTGTATTATAATAGACAGTTTTGATTCGATACCGTGTTTATCGAGACGATTCGTTCGAACGAGCGTCGAACACTGAATAATTTCACGTTTTATAGATTGGTTAATTGAACGTGTTAATTGGACTATTTGACCGTGTTTCATTGGACGATTAATTGGACGTGATTGGCGCAGAGAGTGGTCAAAGAGAGTGTGTAGTTATCTGTTAAACTAGCTAGAGATTGGATCTCGCAAATAAGTTCGAAATTTCAATCACTCTTACAACTTCGACTTGCCATTCAACTTTTATCACTCGTACAATTTTTCTTTGGGACTTCCTACGATTATAATGAAATATTTACACGTTTTGATGATGTACGAGAGTAATTTTTTCCTTCTCGCAAACACATTAAATTTTTTAGTTTGCAGAAAATTCAAATATACATCGTATACATTGTTATAAATATTTTCATAAATTACTCCACGTTCAGTAAAAACTGGGATTCAATAATTCGACGAACGAATTTAATAAAAACTGAGCTTCGTATTCACTTAATCGAAGTAAAACGAGAGAGATGTGTTAATATTACAGGAACTAGTCTGAATTAAATTTCCCAGGAAAAGTCGTTGGTAGAACAGCTTGGAGAATGGATTTCAATTTTTCCTCGTTACTTCAAAAATACGCAAGCACGAAAGTTTGCAAACACTCGTAATGGAACTAAAGAACAAATCCTCGAAAAGTCTTCCTCCAACGCGTTAAAAGTGTCCTACGTGAATGAGAATATCTTGTAACGTTCGAAAAGAGGAACCTCTCAAATTCAATAGTCTGTTATATGCACCACGTGCGCACCGCGATCTTGCGGAACATAATACTTTCGTTCAACGTCGTGTCATCTGTTCGCGCGCAATTCCCTCTTTTCCTTTTTCTTCTTCTCCTCGAGGACGTGCTTCAGCCTGAATTTTACGCGTTTCGTAAGAGCATTAAAGAGCAAACGAACCGCGTTCTTCGTATCTTCAGCATCGTGAATATTCCGAAAAAACTTTAATTACGAACGAAAAGTTTCGCCGGTGTTCACGATATCGATACTTTCGCCGAGAGCCCTCGCAAGAACGACAGCAGAAAGAAAAGCAGGCATTTCAGTCGATGGAACAATCCTTCTAGCGTTACGAATTTGAAAAAAAAAAAAAGAATGAAACGAAACGTGTTTGGAAATCGTGCACTCAAGAAATAATCGCGGATACGCATGCAGATGGTAAATTCAAAGCGCGAAGAGCATTCCACTTCGAGGAAATTGAAACATCGAAATATCGGAGTGATACGCGGCGTTTCGTGAATTCCTGTCGTCTTAACAATTTCGTGCGTTTGAGAGACGGATGAAAGACGACGAAGGGAAAATAGTGGCGTGGAAAGATTTCTCTTTTACGCCACGGTCTCTCTAAAGTCTAAAGGGATTCGACAAAGCGAAAGTGTCGTCTTTAATTCGTTGGTTGGAACGAGACGCGTTCTTAGCTGTGTAAGAGTATCGTAACATTTTCACGTGAAATTGTATTCGAAACTTTCGAGAAATGCCTCGATGGCTCGATGAGACGTCGTGTTTCAATTGGCATGGCGAGGTGTTTGACGAATACTCGAGGAACATTCTTGAGAAAGTCTTGCAATTTGGTTAACATATTAGCACGGGGGCGATGTACAGGTTTTTCTCACAACTGGATCTCGCTCCACGTGCGAGCGTTAGTGAGACAATTTGCAGTATCTTCCATTTCTTTTTTAAGTTTATTTAAATATTGTACGATTCAAGTATTTAATATCAGTTTTTAATTTGTCATTAAGAATACTCAGATAGAAGGAATGAATTTCCATAACTGCGAAAGAGAAATTCGCTGTGGTGCAATAAATTTCACGAAAATGTGAATTTTAAATTAATATTTCTCGGTCTTTTCTTACCTTGCTTTCGTTATTATAATTTATACTAACAACTCACGTATATTTTATTTAATTTCTAATTTAACGTAATTTATGCGTGACATGTCGTAATTTATACCAACAAAAAATATTTTTTCACTCGAAAGAGCACACAGTAATGTTCAAAGAAAATTGTATAGATAGAAAAAGAAATGACGAATGAAATTAAACTAAGCTCAGTTTTTAACAATCGTGCTTCGTATAACATAAAAAAAGAATCTGAAAATAACGCATATAATTTAACTGCAAATAAAATATACGTATTCAAAACGGTGTGACGAGTCGTTTTTCTTACAACGATTTACTAATTCTTAAAATGAATCGTTGGTGCGGTTGCAATCCCTTGTAATAACGCATGAATCAACGATCGTATCATCGATGTTTAATTCTCCAATTTTTGTTGAATTAATTTCAATTTTTATTTGCTCAATTCTCCAACGTCTCCTTGCGTTTCCAATAATTTTAGCGGGGGATGTTTGCCAATTTGGTACAAGTTGAACAGAAACTCCGACTGCTAGGCCGGAATTGAAAGTCCGCTTAAGGATTTGAACTGATCCATCTGACGTAACAGCGAGGAGTGTCGCGAGGAGGGCACGTCCCCCGGAACGGAAGTCCCAGGTGTATTATCTCGCAGATTGAAATGCAGATTACACGAGAACCTTCGGCCGAAATGTGGCAATGGCGCCGGCAGTGTGTTCTCGACGGTCACAAAGGCCCCGCTCGCCAAAGAAGAAAAGGAAATTGCTCGGATGTCTGCCCGGAGCTCTGTGTCTTCGCCGTGTGCCGAATTTGTGTATACGCCGCGAGACAGCCACGCACACACCAGCAGAACCGATGAATGAAGACGCTCGAGAGAGTATCGCGACGTCTCCTCCGCGAGATTACTACCACCCTCTATTATCATTTCGCGAGAAATTAAACACGCGAAGCATTCGGGATATTACTTGGACAGACATTATCGATCTGTGAGAGGAGCTCTTACATAGGTGTTTCTCTCGCACGTATCAAAGCGTCGGGGTTGCATAGAACGTGGTACCTTTTAATCATCCTCATTGGTTTCTATCGATAATTAATCGTCGTTGGCATTTTATTCCTTTATACGTTTCGTAAAAAAATGCCAAGCAATGGGCGCTATCGGAATATAACATATTTTATTATTTTTCTTTATTTATTTTCGTCCGCTTTGTCGAGTTAACGAAAAGAAAAATTCGATGTCCATAGATTTGAATATTTGTTAACTTCATTCGTCGAGAACATATCGACGAAATCTTATTTGAACAGTTTCGATTCGCGAGAAGAATTTTTACTCCGTTTACGCATTTTCTTCAACGTCTACTAAAGCGTCGAGAAGTAATCAATACCGAGAGTGTATTACGGAGTATGTTATGGATTTTCAAAATTATTTTTATCCTCTCCTTTCTTCCTCCTTCATTTTATTTTCGTTCTTGTCGATAAAGGCGAACTTCCTTTTGCAAGAAAGCCTTGAATTTTACTTTCATCGTTCTAACGGACGGTTAGAATTTATAAATGCAAATAACGTGCAATACTCTCGCGATTATTTCGTCCGCAAGTCAAAATCGCTCGGCGAAAGGAAAATATGAAAAAAAATACCATCTCTCGTACTAGCGGCGGCAATTAATTACTGAAATGAAAGAAAAAAAAAAAAAAAAAAAAAGGAAAAGGAAAAAAACGAAACAGGATCATTTAAGAAAAGACAAATTAAAATCAGGTTATCTCTATTGATCGGGACAACTGTTCCACTCGCCTACTTGTTACGAACAGAATGAAGCAATTGTCGTAGGAGAGCGAGAGAGTGGTGAACTGGAAGGTCCCCGTATATCATTGCGCTCGATCCAATCCACTTAATATTATAACGACGGTTCAAGCTTGACTGAGTGCGAGTTAAAACAAGCGGGATGACTTAATCCGATTACAATGTCGTCGTGTTTATCACGGGTTTCCCACGCTGGAGAAAGTACTTGATAAATACCAAGGAATGTAGTCCGAACTTGACAACTGCAGATTCAGTTGCATCTGGCATACTCTGTATCGAGCAGATGAGAAGACTGGTAAATTTCAGATTTTGACAGAAGGTGATTTTATCGATCGAAAATCGTATCTTTTTAATTTCGTGGAGTGTTTGGTTGAAGATTTGGAAAATCAGAGAGGCTTCTAAATCCCGTTTTTCTAATAAATTTTTGTTTCGTGAAACGACATCATCTGTATGATACGGCTCGTTACATATTTATCAAATTAACTGTTGCGAGAAATGTGTAATAAAATAAAATGATAAAATAAATTAGAAATTATCTACATGTTTAGTCTTTCGCTAAAGTGACAAGCGCATCTGCAACGAAGATTCTCTAGAAATTTACAAAATTTCAGAAGGAAGAACGAACTTCTAAAAATTACGCTTTTCGCTCGCTCGTTTGAAACGTCGGGGTAAGAAATCTTGGCAGAATGGCGGATCCCCCGATTGAAATCACCCCGGAGTGCTTTCGTTCGTCTTAACGCAGAGGAACCGGCGGCCTCCGGGCAGATTCTTCTAAAACTATTCAAACATTTTTGCACGGATAACGGGAACAGAGCGAACGAGGAGGTAAAACGGATAAAAATCGGGCGGAGCGTCAGGAGAGAGGCTGCCGCGCGTCGCAAGAAACGTCGTTCGTCTCATTTTCCGTGAGACTTTAAGCACTTGGGACATCGAATCGAATCTCTTGCAATCTCTCTGCAAAGTCGTCCTGGTCCTGCTCGACACGTTAAAGAGCCGAACGAGTGGAAAATTGTTGAATTTGTCGTCGCTCTAATGGAATCGAATATTACACGGATCAGCAAACTGAGACAATCTGTTTCTCATCGTAGAGTATCGAGGGGGGGAGGAAAAAAAATTGATCGAACGAATTAATTGTTTTTTTTTTTTGCCTCTGTCAGCGGCGTGCAATGGAGAGACTCGCGTGAATCGCATCGCTTTTGAAAAAAAGGGAACCCTTTTAGAGAAATTTTTCACACGGATTCTCTGAGAATAAGCGAATTCCTCGGTTCAATGAGCGAACCATTGGCTGGTCGATTCTTACACCGTTACACTTCTTTGTCGATAGTCTTGTCTTAAAAGCGGAAAGCGAAACTGTTTGTTAAGAGTGTTTGGAACTGGGGTACGTCCGTTGGCCGAAGATTTTACGCGGCGGTGATTTTCTAAAAAAAAAAATTTCTCTGGACTTCTCTCGCATCGCCGCTGAGTGAAAATCGATGAATACGAAAAGATTTTGTTAAAAAATTGGAACAATGAACGAAAGATTTTCCTGATTGTTCCACGATCTCTTCTATTTGTTTGGTTAAAAAGTAATTGCCTTTTTTAAAAAATAGATAGACATATATATTTTCAAATATAATTAATTTCATTTTAAACCGCGAATTGTACAATCTGACGAAAGAGATAAGAATTTTGAAGTTGATGAAAGACGGTAAAAGATAATCGAACAATTAGACATATATCGTCTAATAAAGTTTTAATTTTTGGTGAAAAATTCGTCTTTCACTTGCAGACACAAAAAAAAAAAAAAACTGCACGACTTGTACCCCAGTACAATTCGTTTCATTGAAAGGCCCAAAAGCAACTGTTCTGACTAGGAAATGAGGACGACTTTTTTACCATAAAATTTTATCGATATGCAAACATTTGAATCGATAGAAAACAAATTATAAGCGCGATCGCTCAGTATCAGACAACGCCACTCCTACTCGAATCTACCCCACGCCCTCTCACGAGTCACGTGATCCAAATCAACCAATCGCTAATTTTCGTTGCATTAGCGTTGCACCTGAAGAGGCCCATTTTAATGGGTTACCCTCGCTAAAATCACTTTCAGTGATAAAAAAAATGCAGTTAATTTTTGTGCCAACCTTATAATATTGTGCCTTAGTGGCAATGAATTCCTGTATGTTTGAAGCATTCGAGAAGTCGACTGACATTTTACGGACAGATTCCTTTCGAAATGCAAGAAATATTCGAAAATTCTTCCAATGTTAGTTAGTTATGTAGAAAGTTAAAAAGTCCTGCGATCCGAATCATCAAACTCGTGACAAATGTTGGATTCAGCAATATCAAATTCCTCGAGGAATTAAAAAAGGGTGCACGCGTTAAGGAAGAAAGGGCAAATCTGGCGCGTCAAATTTCGCGGATATTCCCCGTGAAATATTCGATGTATATTTTTTTTGTTCCCTCGTGCTCGATATTCAGCACTCTTGAATAGCCAGAAATTCGTTTCGAATCTCGTCCAGTAACTTTGTCGATGTACCATCGACGGATAAAACGATGGAAAGAAAGGAGAGCTGTTAATAAAACGTTTCTATTAGAGCCATTAGACGTGACTCATTGTCGATTGCAGGATACACTTCGGCCAAACGGCAGGACAAATAGTCCACGAGTAATAAAATCGGGCACGACTGCAACCGTGGAGTGGGATATACTACACCGGGTGTGGAACATACACAGGTTTTCAGTTTGAAGAAACCAATTTTTTTTTCATGTTCGTTTTATCGCTTCGGAAATCGACTTTGCATCGTATCGAAGTTCTGGCTATCGTTGCTCGTTCGGCTGTTACTTTCTACGATTTATTACAGGTCATCTGGCTGGCCAAGCCAATTAAATCGAACTGCTCCTCCCATCGCAGAGAAGAGTCGCGTCGATGCCCGCGCAAGATACTTTTTAGCCGGTTC